>WBMZ01000625.1:0-12911 GCA_013400975.1 Atrichornis clamosus | reverse complement strand
CTGCAGCACCAGCACGTTCTGGCTGTGCCAAAAACACCTCATCCAGCCCATTCCCACCTGGACCACTGGGAAGCTTGGGAGGCCCTGGGGGTGCAGTTTCGGGGGTGCTGGGGGCAGCCCCAGCGTGGCTCTGGCTGTTGGACTGGGGACACCAACACATTCCCAGTGGGACAGGTGCTTGTGGGGAAGGTGTTTCCCTGGGCAGTGGGTGGATCCAAGGGGATTTGTGGGGCTGGGGTCGGGGCTGGGATCGGCAGTGGGATCACAGCTCAGGTCCTTTCCACGATTTTCTGGAGGGAAAAAAGGATTTCACCCCACACCTCTCCCTGCCGGAGCACCGGGACATGGATGTGGTGCTTAAAGGGCAAACTGGAGCGTGGCTGGGCAGGTCAGGATGCAGAGCTGGGGAGGGACAATTACAGCTCCCCCCCGCCACGCCAGGACCTCCTGGCAGGCGCTTTTCCAGCGGCTTTCATCTCCGAGGAATCCCCGGTCTCCACGTCTCTCCCGATCCCGGCTTTTCTGGAGAACGCTCTCCTGCAGCGCTGCGTAAGGTCTGTGTTTATAAATAGCCACATTCCCCGTGGATTCCTGAGTGTGCCTCCTCTTCCACGGCAGATGTCTGTCCTTCCCGTGCTCCTTCCCGAGCTCCTTCCCGCGCTCCTTCCCGTGCTGCCGGCGGCGGCACCGGGATGGATCCGCTGGCTCTGGAGTGGCCGCGCTGGTGCCGGAGCCCCGGCGCTCCATGGGGTCACACGTGGCTGTCCCCAGGCACATCCATGGCCAGTTATCCCAGCTCTCATCCTGGGAAGAGGGTGTTTCCCTCCTCCGTGTGTGCCTGGGGGTGCTGGTGGCTCGGAGCAGGCGCTGGGGACCGGTGGTGGCACCGGGGTGGAGGAGAGGAACCGGCAGGAACCAGAAACTGGTGAATTCCAGCGTGAACCAAACACCAAAACCCTCCAGTTCCAGCAAAACCCAAACCCTCCCCAGTGGCCACCAGTGGCCACCAGCCCCGTGGTGAGTCCCACCTCTGCTGCTGCCTCTTCCATCCCAAGGGAACCGGAGCGGGGCAGGAGGTGCTCCAGCTCCATCAGGCTCCCCGGGAGCTTTGGCTGCCTGGGAAGGGGCAGGAATTTGCAGGATCCGCACAGATTATGGACTGTCTGCTCCTCCAGCAGATGGACAGGCAGACAAATCTCTGCTGCTCCTGCCTGCGAGGCCGGGGGGGGCTCCAGATCCTTGGGGATGTTGTTTTCCACTTTCCAGACCTACTTAAACCGCGGCTGATTATTAATTTATTGGGTGTTAAGCACGGAGAGGCTGCAGGGCAGAGCAGGGAACTCAACCCCCACCCCACAGGGCTGGAGAGGGGCAGGAGGGGCCGTCCCCAGCCCCTTGTCCTGCTCCTGCCACCCAGGGCATTCCCCCGGCCCTTAACGAGGAATTAAGGCAATTATTTATTCATGCACCCAGATCATCTGCTCCGGGATTCTGCCCGAATTGAGGGGGCCCAGCCAGGGCGACCGACAGCGCTGGGAATAAAGCAGAGGGATTTCCATATTGATTTATAAATAGCAAAGGAATTAACTAATTAGAGCTCTCCAGGGAGAGAATTCCAGCAGGGAGAGTGCGGGGCTGGGCTGGATGGATGGTCACGGCCTCGGCCACCACGGCAGCGATGGGAACAGCCCCTGGGGACAGCACCCAGCTAAAAATGGGAGCTGCTTTTAGGGTCTGGGGGCTGCCCCTTCCGTGCTGTCCGTGCTGCTGTGTGCACCAGCAGTTCCCAGGACAAGGATACTCTCCTGGTTCCCGAGGCGAGGGATGCTCCAGGTGAGCATCCCATGAGGATGCAGGGTGAAGGGGGAAAATCTGCCGAGCTCCACGCTGGGGGATTCCTGAGGGGAACAAGGCCCAGCAGGAAGAGCCGGGAATCTCTACCCTTTGCTGAAGCAGAAGCTGGGCACTGCTGAACCTTGACCCTCGGACATGTGCACCAGGAAAAACCTCCTGGACCCTCCTGGGAATTCACCAGGGCACCACAGCCAGTGTCCCCAAATCCTTCCTGCCCTGGGAAAGGCTCCAGGCCGGGAGTCTGTGGTGAGGCACTGACTTCCCATAGAAACCCATGAAAGGGCCCCTTCTTGTATTTGCCAGAGCCCCGTCATTTTTGGTTGTGAAGATCCCATGGCAACCGGCGCCTTCTGCAACTGCACTTGCTATTTCTGGGCTTGCTTTTCCCTCTGGTAACATCCCCCTGCATCCCATCCCGCGGGATCAGCCCCGCTCTCCCCACCCTGGGCCTTTCCCACCCCCCCTCACCCCTTTCCCTGCTCCTGCTGGGGGAAGAGGTTGGTGCTGCGAGTCACGGAGCAGGAAAGAGGGAGCAACCTCCTCCTGGATCTTATCTTGGAGGCCATCTGCCCTTCCTTTGGGCCAGCAGTTGGAATATTTGCAAACAAAGCCAGGCCCCAACCTCAACCCCTCCAGCCTCATCCGCAGGGAGGGCTGGGCTGGGCTGTGCTGCCCCGCGGTGAGGTTGGGAACGGTGGTGGGATGTGAGGAGACCCCATGGATGTGGTCCCAGGGCAGTTTTGACACTTCGAGGATCAACACCCCCACATCACCTATCCCGGCCTGTTGATCCCTGCTGGCTCCTCCCGGAAGAACAGGAACCCGCCGCCGCTACGCCCCGGCCCAGGCATCCCGCTCATCCCACGCTCCTTATCTCCCGTATCCCGGCCTCAGGCTGCGTCTTGGAGCTGATAAAGGGCTCCGTGACCCTGAGCTGCCGGCTCGAGAGCATTGCGAGAGCAGGGCGGCTGCCAGAGGGTGCCTGGAGGGAGAAGGGAATGCGGCATCCACTGGAAGCAGGAATGGGAGGGCGGCGGGTGGGACCTCACCGGGCTCTGCTCCCCTGACCTGGGCAGGGTCCCCCAGCCCGGGGTCGAGAGGGGAGAGGGTTTCGGAGCATCCTTCCTCGTTGAAAGGGAAGTTTACAATGGAAACAAAAGCGATGCTCATTCCAAGTGGAGCTTTTCCCGTCCCGTTTCCTGTGGAGCTGCCTGCGGAGGTGCGGCGGGAGCGTTCCCGCACGCCACGGCCGGGACACGAAGGGAGAGAGCAGGACAGCGGGGGGTGTGCGTGTTTGGCGTCCTGAGTCCAGAATTCCTTCTCAATATCCCACCTAACCCAGCTCTCTGGCAGTGGGAAGCCATTCCCGGCACTCCAGGCCCTTGTCCAAACCTCTCCAGGTCTCTCGGACACCCTGGAAGGGGCTCTGAGCTCTCCCTGGAGCCTTCTCTTCTCCAGGTGAACACCCCCAGCTCTCCCAGCCTGGCTCCGGAGCAGAGGGGCTCCAGCCCTGGGAGCATCTCCATGGGCACCTCATGGGCTCCAGCAGCTCCACGTCCTCCTGCTGTCAGACCCCAGAGCTGGAAGCAGCTCTGCAGGTGGGGCCTCACCTGAGCGAGGCAGAGAGGGACAATCCCCCGCTCCCGATCCCGCAGGCATCCCTGCGCAGAGCGACACCACATCCCGCGCCTTCCCCCGCACCCCCGGGCGCCGTGACCCCTTTTGCCCCAGTCCCCGGGGCCGGTGGCAGCCCCGCCGCCGGACCCAGGGCAGGGAAGCGGGGCTGGGATGCTCCGGGACCGCGGTCCCTCCCCCGGGAGCAGCGGGATGTATGGGCCTCTTTCTCCCGGCAAGTCAATGTGTCTTTTTGTTGCGCTGCCGGGGCTGATGCCGGCGAGCGGGGACAGACAATACGTGGCATTGTTCCCTTTCAGCAACATCTGACGGGCCCAGGCGCAGAGAAGAGGCCAGTGTGTGCCCGGGATGATGGGGGAAGGGACCGGGATGGACGGACGGGCAGCAGGAAAGACGCAGGGACAGGCCTGGATGGAGGGCTGGAAGGATGGGGAGCAGTGGAGGGATGCCGAGTGCCTGGGGGATCCGGGAGATCGTGTTCGTTTGGGTTGGAAGGGAGCTTAAAGATGATTTAGATGAGGGGATGTTATTTCTGGTACCTAAACAGCCTGGAAAACCACCCCTGGGAGCCACAGGCTTCCCGCCCCACTCATCCTAATGGAATATTAATTATAACACCTAATTAGGAAGCTGGAACTGTCAACACCATCAGCATTCCCGTTGCTGCTCCCTCTCCCTGAACTCCTGGGGCCGTGCAGCTGGGGGTACCTGTCAGCCCTGGTAAATCCCGGGAAACCCTCTCCCTGAAATCCCACGCGGGTGGGATGGGGCAGGGGCTCAGTCCCCGCCGGGGGGAGCTGCGAGGGGGCAGCCGGGAGCAGAACTCGGCGGGGGAATCACGGCAGTGCCAGGACTGTCTGCAACTTTCCGTCAGAAATCCCCTCCTTCCCTTCTCCCGGGCTGTCCCTGGCCGGGATTGCTTCATCGCCAGGAACAGAATTCCCCCTTGGCCTCGGAGCAAAACCGAAAGCGTCCCCAGGGCCGCCGCTGCCGGAGCCCAGAGACCTCGGGGAGGGGCTCCGGGGGGGCTGCTCCGTGCCCCAGGCTGGTGCTGAGGTTTTTGGGGAGCGCTTTGCCTCCCGGGCATTCCAGCCGTGCCGGTTCAGCTCACATCCTCCTGGGAGCTGGCGGGACGCGCTGGGAGGGGGCGCGGGGGGGTTTTGGACCCTCCGGAGGCAGGTGCTGTTCTCCAGCCCCCTCGCAAACCCCTTGCACAGCTCTCAGGGCGGGGGGAGCGCGGGGAGCCTCATCCCGGCGGAAGGGGATCGGCAGCCCCCCCGTCCCACCCGCTCTGGGAGGGGTCGGCAGCCGATTTTGGGGGCCTGTCGTGACTGGGGGGCGGTGTTGTGGCCCTGGCTGGGGGCAGCGGTGCCCTCCCCGCCCCCACGGCTCGCAGGGATGCAGCGGCGGATGCATCTCACCCAGACTTGCATGGCCGTAGCCATGGCAACGGCTGCGCGGGGCGGGATGCGGGGGGATGCGGGGGGGGGTGCGGGAGCGGGGCTGCAGCGCTGCCATCGCACCCAGGGCCGGCGTCGCCGCGTCCGGGGTCACCCCAGGTCTGGGGTCACCCCAGGTCTGGGGTCACCCCGGATTGGCGTTCAGCACACGTCTGGCTTCTCCCGGGTCTGGATTCTCCTCTCACCTGGGTTTTTCCAGGTCCGGATTCACCTCACATCTGGGTTCACCCACATCTGGGTTCATCCTCCTCCTGCCTTTTTCCAGGCCTGGATTTCACCCCACATCTGGGTTCACCCCGGTTGGGGTTCACCCCACATCTGGCTTTTCCCTGGTCCGGCTTCACCCCACATCTGGCTTCCCCCAGGTCTGGGCCTGCCCTACATGTGGGTTCACCCCACATCTGGGCACCATCCCCACCTGCCTTCACCCCTCGCCTGGGTTCCCCCAGCTCCGGCTTCACCCCGTTCCCGGCCGCGATGCCGGCGCACAGCCCAGCCCCCGGACACGGGGGCGCAGAGCCTCTCCCTGCGGTGCCGCTGCCAGGGGGGTGCAGCGCCTCGGGAGAGGCCGGGCAGGGTGTGGAGGGAGCCCTCCGGGTGTTCCCGGTGCCATAAAAGCCGCCGCTGTTTGCTTTGGCGCGGCCGCGCTTCGCCTCCACATTAACTTTTAACCGCGGCGGTTTTTCCTCTCCGCTGCTCCCTCCCCGCCTCGCCAGGACCCTGCGCCTCGGGGTGCGGGTGCCCAGCGCCCGGCAGCACCACGGGGGGCTGCACCCCCGCCCCGGCGCTGCCGGCCCGCCGGGAACGGGCTGGGGACCGGGCTGGGCGCATCCCGCTGCTTCCAGCCGCCCGGTGCCTCCCGGGGGGAGCGGCGGGGCCAGAACGGACGCGGCGGCACCTCCGTGCCACGACGCCAGGCTCGTGCTGCCCACCTGCCCGCCCCGCTGCCCGCCCCAGCCCCCGCGCCGCCAGCCCGGCTGCGTTTGGCAGCAAAGCAGCTCAGCTGGAGAAAAGCCTCCGGCGCTGGAGTGACCCACTAACCTTCTTCTTCTTAAAAATGCATGAAATGCAGGCAGCTGCCGCGGGGACTCGCACATGCACCGGGCTGGCGCACGGGCGGGGGCTCGGTTTGGCACCGGGTGGGGCGCGGGGGAGCCCCGGGGAGCCCACCCGGGGCGGGGGGGACACGCAGCACTGGCTGCCCAGGTTCGGGGGGCTGGCGCTCTTTGATGCCTCCCCAGCCTGGCGAGGGGTGGCACGGGCAGGGGTCCCGGGAGGTGCTCGGGCCCATCTGTGCCCCTGCCACACCAGGACGTGGGAAGGCCGTGGCGGAGCAAAGTCCACCTGGCATGGCAGGAGCCAGCTGCCACGGCTGGCGCTTGCTCCAGGCTCCCGCTGGAGTCCCAGGGCATCCCAAAGGGCCATCCCTGCGCCACCCGGTGCCACTGGTGCGTCCCACTGGGGACACGGGCGGGTGGCAGGGTCCCGCTGCCGGTCAAGGCGAGGCCTCACCCCGTCAGTGCCATCCCAGCCCTGACCTCGTTTCTCTGCAGCTCCTCCGCGCCTTTAATACACCCGGAGCAGATGGCAGCGAGCCGGGGGGGCCGGGGGCACCGGGGGGCCGGCGGCTCAGCCCCACCACGGGGACACGGACCCCGCTCCCGGCACCCCACATCCCTCTTGGGACCCCCGTGTCCCTGCCCCGGCGTGGCTGTTGTCACGGTGCCAGGGGGACACGGCCCTGCCCTGGCAGGGGTTAACAGCTCCTGTCGCATGCGGCTGATTTGATTTCGGTCTCGTTTGCATGGCTGATTGCGGCTGCAACACCTCCATGAAGACACGGGGCTATTTTTAGCTGCTCTGGGCTCCAGTGGAGCGGCCCCCGGGGGCAGCCCCCGGGCTGTGTCCGACCCCAGGATCCCCTCGGAGGGTGACAAGCGCCTGTGGCCTTCGGTGGGAACAGCGGAGGATTTGCAGGATTAAAGTTTTGCCTTTGTTTTTGTGGCCCCAATCCTGTTTGAAGAAGAAGAAACAACCCCAGGAGCCCAGAGCAGCCCAAGCTGCGTTAGCCTGGATTGAATAAACCGTGGAGCGGC
Source organism: Atrichornis clamosus (assembly GCA_013400975.1). Classification (NCBI taxonomy): domain Eukaryota; kingdom Metazoa; phylum Chordata; class Aves; order Passeriformes; family Menuridae; genus Atrichornis; species Atrichornis clamosus. The sequence continues at coordinate 5,866 of WBMZ01000625.1, read as the reverse complement.
TCCACAGCCTGGAGAGGGCCTCGTTCCTTGGCTGGATCCATGTTTCCCATCCTCTTCCCCCCACCACCACTGGGAGCTTCCCAGCCTGGCTCCGTCATCCGAACAGCCACGTTTTGCCTCAAAAGGAAGGAGGAAATCACAGCCAGGGGGGTTTTCCAAGCCCTTTTGGAAATCTCTGTGGCTTTCTCGGGGGTCTCAGCCCTGACTCACGCGGCAGGGAAGGAGAGGAAGAGTGTGAGCACCCAGAGGAAGCTTCACTGCCCTGCTCACGCACCTTCACCTCCACACGTGTCCCCACAGCCGGGCCCTGCGCATCCCGTGCCAGCCAGGTGGCAGAGCAATCAATCTCTCCTCTCCCCCAACTAATTAACATAAAGTGACACTGACTAATTAACCGTCCCGCCTCATTAGAGCCCGGATGCCACATCCCTGGGAACAGCAGGCAGCCGAGCCCGGGCTATCAACGCGTCGTGGCCACGTTCCACCCCACGCCAGGCACCGGCCACCCCGAGCCACCCGCACCACAGGAGCGTCCCCATCCCTGTCCCCATCCCTGTCCCCATCCCTGTCCCCATCCCACGGCCCTTGTGAGGCTGCCAGCAGCGATAACGAGATTGGTTCCTAATCCACTTATTCCTGGCTGGAGCAGAGGGCTGGCAGCCTGTTTCCAACACCCGGAGGGCCGTGAACCTTCCCGGCCCCCGGGTCAGGGGGAAAATCCCTGGTGAGCTCGGCCGTGGGGCAGGGAGTGATGCCGGGAGGGGGTGAAACACATGGAAAAAACCACGGAGAGTTGAACCCTGAAGGGAAGGTGACACCGTCAGCAGCGTGGCCTTGGGGAGCAGCAGGATGAACAAATCTTGCATCAGCCTGGACAGGAGATAAGGAGCCCTTCCCAGCCCTCACCCGGAGCGGAGCGGGGAGGGACGCGGGGGATGCTTTAGGCAGCGCAGTGCAGGGGCAGGTCACCCCAACGCGGTGCCACCCAGCTTTGCGGGAGGAAGGAAAAGGAAATTTTTCACTTCCCTGTTGGCTCAGGGCTGCCTGGGAAGCGGGGGGCCCCGCACAGGCCCCATCCTGCCGCTGCCTGCTGGCTCTCGCCACTCCCCGCCGGCTGACACGGGGCTGAGTCACGGCCCCGCACGTCCGACCGGTTTGGGGGAGACCCTTGGGCTCAGCGTGGGAATATCCTGACCTCAGCGGCAGCGCGGGGCCGGGAGCAGCCCCGCCGAGCTGCCCGCGGGACCCTCAGCCCCCCAAAAAAACGAGGCGGGGCTTTGCACTGGCTGCTCCCGCTCGCTCCCGGTGCCCTGCGCGCAATCCCCGCCGCCCTGAGCGGTGGATTATAAACTAGGTCAGCGGTAGATCCCCAAAAGTGATTGGAATCGGGGAATTGCCGCTCCCTGGGGTGAGCCCGGGGGAGATTTGCTCCGTTCGATGCCTTTCCCGCCGAGCTGGAAGGAACAGGGACCCCTGGAATCCCCCGGGGCCGGGTCCCACGTGGAGCCTGGGCACCGGAGCCTCGAGGAGGGCGCAGGGTCCTGGGACAGCTGTGGGGACACTGCGTCGAGGCCTGATCCCCTCGTGTGGAGCTCGGGAAGGAGCCACAGGGAGGATGGATGGCGCTGGCATTTCCAGCCGGGAAAACCGGGAATGCTGGGCGCGGAGGAGGCAGCACCGGCGGGCAGGAAGCCGGGCTGGGGCAGGAAGGCAGCCACGGCTCCGGGGTCGGCGGAAAAGCAGAGGAAAAGCGGAGGAAAGGCTCGAGGCCACGGCGGTGGCGGCGGGAGGAAGCCTGGCCCCGGCCGGGAGCGGCCCCGGTGCGCGCTGTGCCCCGCGGGGGGAGACGGGGCACGGCCGTGCCCGCGGGGGGACCGAAACTCGCCGGTTCCCGGGAGAGCCTCCGGCTGCAAACGCCTCTCGTGGGGCTGCAGGTCGCGGCGTGTCCCGGACCAGCCGCACGTCGGGACTCGCAGCCTCGTGGGAGATCCCAAAAGCAGGGAACAGGACCCCTGGAACCTCCTTTTGGTGGCCGCGGAGGCGGCGCTGCCACTCATGGGGTCCCTGGCTGGGGTCTGACCGAGGGTTCGGGACCTCCAGGGGTGCAGGGTGGGTTTGGGTGTCATTTTGTTCCTCTGAGGTTCCATGAGGGCTTGGGAGCTCAGCCTACACAGTGCTTGGGAGCTGGGCGACCTTCCCGGCTCCTCCCAGCTCTCGGGAAATGTCCCAACGCTCTCCAAAGCCTCCATTCACCACCTTTCAGTCCTCAGGCATCTCCAGCCCCCACCGCCGGGAATATTTAGCTCAGACTCGGAGCGCTGCTGCCGCGGGGGCCGTGTCCCCTTGCCGGGGGCGGGGGGAGTCTCATCCCGCTGTCCCCCAGCACGGAATAAAAAGGAGCTGGAGCGGTGGGAGCTGCGTTCCCTCCTGCTGCCGGCTCAGCGGCCGAGCAGGGGCTGGGGCTGTTAAATATTTATAGCGGCTGCTGGAGCTGTCGGGAAAAATGGCAGCGGAAGCGGAGGGGGGACGGCGGGAGGGTCCATCTGGCCCCCGCACTCGGAGCCGCCATCTGCTCCCCGCGGGGCCCGGGGCGCTGCAGGCGCGGCCGCTGCTCCCGTGCACAAGTGCAATGAGTTTCGTGGTCTCAGGTGATGGGAGACGGGGGCTGAGGGGCTCCGGGTCCACCCCGCCGCCCGATCCTTCCTCCTGCGGCTCCATCATGGACTCGTTTGGATGAGAAGATGAGGGCGTGTGTGTAATCGCTGACGAGGATGCGCATATGCTAATTCAGGACTCGCAATTACGGGGGTCTCCTGGGGGTCTCGTGGGCCGTGTCCTGCCACGGTTTTGGCCAGGTGAGCCCTGGGCAAGGTCAGGCCCTGGTGCCCGGCTCTGCTCAGCTGGGCTCAGTTCAACATCTCCTGGATTTGGGTGTCCCAAGGAGACCCCACGGCTCTGGGTCTGGGGGAGCGCAGGGCCCAGGGGTCCCCAGCTCGGGAGGAGCAGGAATGCTGACAGGATGGGCACTGGGATGTTTTTCCCCCCTGATGTTTTCCCCCCTTGATCTCACCCCAAACCTGCTGCGGAGTGAGGTGACAGCGGGCAAACGAATCCTTAATTAATTGCTTTTGGGATTTGGCTTTATTAATGCCAAAAATATTTATTAAGGAAGAATTAAAGTGACCAGTCTCTGGACACAGGGTGGCACGGCCCAGGTGGGATCACCTTTGGCTTTGTGGGATGCTCCTGTCCCCTTCCCACCTTCTGGTCCCCATCCCCACATCAGCAGCTGCTGGATGCTGGATCGGCAGTGAACCAGCCAGGGATGGGCTGGGGGTTTTGGGGGGATGAGGAGGAGCTGGGAGGTGTCCATCAGATCCCCAGTGGGAGGGTGAGCTGCAGGATCACCCAGAAATCCGGGACCCAGCAACCCAGGACAGTGTCCGTCCTCCATCTGTGCTGGGCTGGGCTGGGACCAGCCAGGAAGCGGCTGCTTGGAGGTCCCTGTAACAGGGATGAGGGTGGGAGACGTGGCCTCCCAGGAATGTTGGGACGGGCTTTTCGGGGAAAACAGCCACTTCCGATCAGCTGCATCTGCTGGGAAGCGTGAGGGGATTCCCGGCGGGCAGCAGGAGGATGAAGTTTATCCCCGTTTTGGGTGTGCACAGGGAGGGTTCAGATGTGTCCCGTGAGCCCATGGAAGGAATTTCTCCCGGGATTTTTGCTCCCGGGAGAGCCACATGGCCATTATCCTGAGGTTCTGTGTTTGGGGACACCCCGGGACTTGTCCTTGCCAGATGTGACCTCCCTATCCCCGCTGTCCTTCTGGCTGGGGGACCCCGGGCTCGGGTGGGATTGGCCGTAATTCCTGCGCTTTGATGTCCGTCACCTCCTCCCCAGGGACCCTCGTTACCTGCAGCCAACCTGCTCCTGGCATCTGGCTGCTAATCCCGGGATTAGCGGGTGTGGAGGGGGCGGCAGATGGAGCCCGGCCAGGCCGGGACCCCCGGGGGGCAGCCCATGGACCAGCACCCGTTTGGGTTGCCCGGGACCCTCGAGGTCACCGAGGCAGCTGGGTCCCCAGAGGAGCCATCCCCGTGGTGCTCCCGGGGGAATTCCCACCCGGGATCTCTCCTGGGACATCATCCCTGCCCGGGGACTCTGGGAAAGCCCCCGTTCAAGGGAAACGAAACGTGTCACTGCTCCCAGGGTGACAGCTCTTCCCAGCTGCGGGAAGAGAGTTTCTGGGAAGGCAGGCTCCGTGTCCAGCTCCTTCTTGCCCTCGAAATATCCGCAGTGCGCTCTAGCTGGGAAAAAAGGAAGGAGAGAAGGAAATGGCTGCATGTCTCCATCCTGTGCCCCCTCCCAATCCATCTCCCTCGTTCCTGGGGTCCCGGCCAGGCAGGAGGGGAATAGGGAGGTCCTGAGCGAGATGCCCCCAGGGCTGGGTGTCAGGGGGTCTCTGCCCCCCAGTTCCCAGCCAGGCCCCCCCGTGCTGTGGCCGAGCGCCCCACGGCTGCGTGCTAACCCCAGGGTCCGTGCTGAATGGGAGGAAGGAAATCCTCATCCTCGGGAAAGGCTGGACACGGCCGTTTCCTCCCGCCGAGCTGGGGAGGGGGCCGGGGCACCGACACACCCGCCCGCGGCGCCCCGACAGCACCCCCCGCCCCATCCCGACTGGAATCTCTGTCCGGAGACTGGGTTTGGTCCTGGTGGGGTCACACGGGAAACAGGGACAGACCGGGGGGGGCCTCTCTGTGCCCCCCAAACCCGCAGGAACTGCCGGGGGCGCTCGGGGGGTTCCCGCAGCCGCCCCGAGCAGCGAAGCCCCTCGGTGTCCCCGGGCGTGGGGGCATCCCAGCTCCCAGATCCGGTCCCGGCGTGGGGTTGGGGTTGAGGGAGGAACAATCCCGCGGGTTCCGCTGCATCTGGCTCCCGTCCAGCCCTTGGTATTCCCGCTGCTCCTTCCTTTCCCTCGCCCTTCGCCCCGCTGACGGCAGCGCTGGTAACGGCGGCGGCTTCGCTCCCGGTGGCCTTTGGCCCCGCCGTGTCCCCGCCGTCCCTCGGGGCTCTGCCGGGCACCGATCCCCCGGGGGATCCCCCTTTCCCCCTTCCCGGTGCCACGGACGATGCTTATCCCGGTCCCTGCCCCGATCCCGATCCAACTCCCGGTCCCGCTCCCGGTGGCGGTTCCCCCGACCCGCTCCGGTGTTTGATCTCCGCTTTCAGGGGCAATAATCCCCGCGGCGCGGCCGGCGCTGAACCGGGAGCGGGATCAGCACCGGGACCGGGGTCGGGATCGGCGTCGGGACCGGCACCAGGTCCAGAGCCGGAATCGGGATCGATATCAGGATCGGAACCGGGAACGAGAGAGAAATAAGGATCGGGACCGGGATCGGGGATCAGGAGCGCGCGCGCCGGGCGCCCCCTGGCGGCCACGCGGCCCTGCCGGAACAAAGGCCGGAGCCGGGACCCTCCCGGGACCCCCTCGGGACCACCCGGGACCCCCTGGGACCCTCCCGCGGGCAGGGGGAGCCCGGAGCCCCCAGAGCGGCCACAGGGCCGCTGTCCTCGGCAGCAGGGACGGCCCCGCTGGCCCCGGGCCCGGGTCACTCGGGGGATGCGCTGCACCCCTTCCTCCTCCTCTTCCTCCTCCTCTTCCTCCTCCTCCTCCTCCTCCTCCTCCTCCTCCTGTCCCGGCCCCGGGCAGACCGGGCGGGCAGGTTGGGCAGGAGGCGGCGGCGGGGAACACCCGACCCACGGGGAACACAGCAAAGGTGAGCGGCTGGAGCTCCCCCAAATCCCCCCCGCTCCCCCCGTGTCCCCCCCATGCACAGGGGACCCCTCCCAGCCCTGCAGACCCCAA
>WBMZ01000623.1:0-32686 GCA_013400975.1 Atrichornis clamosus | reverse complement strand
CGGTGCGGCCGCCGTGTCCCGTCCCCCCCGCGGCAGCCGGGCCCGTCCCCTCCCACCGTGGAGCCAAGTTCAAACCGCGGGCCCCGGCGGAGCGGGACGCGGGGCCGGACCGGGCTCCCCGGGGCCGCCACAGGAGCCGCACCCGCGGGGCTCCATGGTGAGTGCGCCGGGACCCCCCTTCTCCCCAGGACCCCCCTTCTCCCCGGGACCCCCTTCCTCTTCACCGGGACACCCCTCCCCGGACCCCACCGATGGACCGGAGCCCGCTGCACCGCCGGGATGGGGTCGGCTCGGCCGGGGTGGGACTTGCGGCAGCCGGGATGGGGCTTCGGATCTGTCGAGAGGTGGCTGGTTCTCCTGGAGTGGAGCCGGTCCGGCCGGAATGGGGCTCGGACCGGCCGGAATGGGGCCGGACCAGCTGGGAAATGGCTTGGAGCAGTTGGAAACGGGACTGGGCTGGCTCAGGATGGAGCTTGGATCCTTGGGAGGGTCGCGATGGGACGGAGCTGGGAGTCCGTGGGGAAAGGGCTCTGGTCTGGCCGGGAGACTGGTCCAGCTGGGATCAGGCTGCTGTATCTGGGATGAGGCTTAGACGTGGTTGGGATGGGACTTGGATGTGGCTGGTCCCGAGGGGGAGAACGAAGGGTCTCTCCCTGCCTTGGGCTACGGCAGGTGCTGAGGCTCTGGGTGGTGGCAGGGTCCCTTTGGGTAGGAGGGAATCAGAGACAGGGTCCATCTGGTGGGACCTGGGGACACTGGTGGGGTTCCTGAACTGGTGGCACGCATTGCCCCTCGCTGCCCCGCTGGCTGGGAATGGCATGAGTGCCACCAGGAGCTGCTCTATCAGCAATGGTGATTTCCCTTATCTCCTCGTATTTGCTGGAGGATTAGAGTGAGGAAGAGATTAGCTGCACCCATGCTTCCCCAGGCTGCTCCTTCACTGCCAGCTCTTCCCTAGGAAGGGACATGTCACCTGCCTGTAACTGTTGCCATGGGATGGGGGCAAAGGGAGATGGAATAACCCTAAATCAGCCACTGAACTTGTCCTCCTCCGTCCTGAAGGGTGAGAAGTCAGGAGCAGGATTTGCCAGCCTGGTCTCTCCCTGAAATCCTTGCTTGTCACTGCTGCTTCCCTGCTCTCCAAGGGATGGGGGTTGGGAAGCACCTACAGCACCCGCTGAGCTCCTGCCCTGGCTGTTCCCTGGGCTGCTCTGTTGGCGCTGCCTCCCGGGCTGACTGAGCCCAGAGCCAGGCTTGGCTGTCTGGGAATGGTGGAAGTGGTGTGCTTTCTCCTGGAATGGTGTCCCAGTGGTTTAATAAACCACTTCAGGGAAGTCATTCCCAGTTTAGTGGTAAAATTGCATGGCCTTGTCTTCCCGGTGGAGGAGGCTTCCAGAGGGTAACCCTTAGACTTTGATCAGGGTGTCCTCATGGAAGCTGTGCTCTCCTTTGATGTCCCTGGGGGTTATATCCTCAGCTCTCTGCTGAATCACCTCTGGGGCAAGATCTCCCAGTGGGTTTGTGGGGAGCAAAGCCAGCAGCACAGGGAAGCTCTTCCCTGTCCTTCCTGGCTCCCAGATAGAGCTCAGCACAGCTCTACTGGAAGACCCGTGGTGATTAAGGAAGCTGAAGAGCCCAGTGGGATTTGTACTGGTTATACAAGGATTTGCTCATCTGCTTGCACGTGCCTGTGCTCCGAGGTGACGGTTATGTCCGTGTGTTCCCGGAATTGTGCTGTCTTGGGTTTTGCCTCATGTTAAGCCTCCATTGCTCCCGCTGAGCTGCAGGAGGATGGGAAAAGGTTTCCTCACAATTTGGAGCCAGGTCCAGCCAGGCATGGAGTAGGGGGCACAGAGCAGGTGCAGATTTGAGAAACAAACCCCCCAGGTTGCGACCGAAGAGAAGAACAGATGGAGTCTGCCTGGGTGTGGAATTCAGTGAGGAAAATTCCTCCTTCTGGCTTCTTGAAGCAGAAGATCAAGTGCAGAGGTGGTGGGGAGGGCAGTGACCCCGCACTGAGGTGGGGAGCAGCAGGTGCTGCAGCCCCTTCCTCCTGGCTCCTGCTTTGGCCGTGGCGCAGGGGTTGCATAGTTGGAAGGAGCAGAGCTGCTTTCTGCCTGCCCAGACCTGACACCTGCGGCATGAGAGTTGCTTGGGCGAGGTTATGTTTGGGGGGGACTTTTCCTGAAAATGTGAAACGGTAGAAATGCCAGGCAGGGCCCCAGTGCTGTGCCATCGCTCAGTGATGCGGAGTCGTGTTGAGCTGTTGGGCTCCTTTCCTGGCACAAGTTTTGAGCTCCCCATCCTCACTCTGCTGCTGTGGGGCTGCTCAAATATCCCCAGTCCTGGTCAATTGAGCTTGTACTGGCTTTTTTTCAAAGCACTGGGACTCATCCCTCCCTCAGAGGGTCCATCTACCCCTCACTGTGCCCCTCTGCCAGCTCAGGTGTCAGCACTTGGGGTTCCCCGCTCTGCAGGGGCCAGCAGGGCTGTTGGGAAGATTTGGAGCCAGGAGTTTTCGGAAGCAGGTGGGATGTGCTGGTGAGAGCAGGTGCTTGTGCTGCTTCTGTCTGGCTTGTGGAGAGAGTGCCTGAGCCTGGGATGAGCGTGAGCTGTGGGGAAGCTGGAAAAATGCTGCATGAGTTCCACCTGTGCAGCAGAGTTGTGGGAGCATCCTTCTGAGGGCATTCAAATCCATTTGGGTCGAGGTGTGGGTGTTGCTGGTGGGGACCGGGCAGCTCCTGCCTCCAGCTCCTCTCCAAGGAGCAGGGCATGTCCCTATAAGCTCCCCTTGGGTTTTGGTGCTGAAGGTTCTGACCTTGAAATGTCACTAAGTGGGGATCTACAGGAACCCTTTTGGGGCAGAGAGCTCGGGGACGAGTCCCATAGATCAACACAGGTTGCTAGCACAGCTCTGTGCCAAGAACCCAGCTGCTGGCACCAGAGAGAGCTCTGTGTGTGCCATGGGCAGCGCTGCTGGGCTGGGCTGATGCTGGAGCAGTTTCCCAAGGTCTTTGCTCCAAGAGGAGATGGCTCATTTGGGGAATGTTCTTTGGGAGAGGAGACAGTCGAGGCTCCTCCTGCACATGCTGCATCTTCAGGTACAGGTTTGACGGGGCTTGTGCCTAGGGTTGAAGGTAGAGCCCAGAACATCCCTTAATCCCTGGCTGACTCTGAGCCCTTCCCTGGCAGATTTTCCCCCGGGTGCTCTCCTGTGCTGTTCTGCTGCTCCTGCTCGTGGCTGTGCTGAGCAGAGGCAGGAGGTGCAGCATGGCCAAAATCCTCCGGCAGTACCGCGCCGTCATCTTCCATGAGATCCAGAACCTGGTGAGCTGAGGCGGGTGTCTGCCCGGGGCCCCAGGGCCGGGGCTCCAGCCCCCAGCCCAGATCCTGGGGAATCTGCTGGGCTGGATGCAGCCCTGCTGCGGGATGTGGGGAGGGATGAGCTTGGAAGCGTAATACAGAGCTGGCTGCTTTGCCAGCAGTATTGGGGTGGGTGTTGTGTTTGAACAGGGGGTTCTTGCCCTAAGTGGGAGGCACCAATCCTGCGAGGTTCTGGATGTTTTTGCTTTATTTCTCCAGAAAAACCTGACTGGGTCGGTGTACAGGAGCGGGAGGGCTGGGCCGGCTTGTCGCTCGGACAAGGTGAGCACGGAGGGACCCCGGGCTGGGACATTGCGTGGGCTGAGCCCCTAGAGAGCCACAGAGCCTCCCTCCCTGCCTGGGGCCACGTGCTTCTCTCCTCTCCAGGACCAGAAGATCCTGCTGTCCATCTACAACATCAGCATGTCCCTGCGGGAGGTGGGGACCGGCGCCCTGCACGGCCCCGAGGAGCTGGCGGTCTGGAGGGTGGCCCGGAACACCGACTTCGTGCTCCGGGAGAACTGCAGGAAAATCAGCAAGGTAGGAAGCCCTCTGCTTCCCAGCCACCCCAGTGGCTCTCAGTTCCCAGGGCTGTGGACAGAACCTGCCCTGTTCATGCTCTTCTGGCTGTCCATGAGGAGTCTCCAGGCTCTGCCCACAGCATTCCAGGAGCTGGGGGATGCTGATGGCACATCCATCCCGGTGAGCTTTAGACTGGCCAGGGAGAGAAGTTCAGCTGTGGCAGCGTGGGGCAGGTGGAGGGTGGATTTACCACCAGCTCCCAAGTGGATTTTTCTACCTGGGCTGTGGTGCCATGGCTGGTGGGAATACAGGGCCTCATCCCAGTGGAATGCTCACCCTGTTAGTGCATTCACCCAGTCCTGCTCTTGCTCCTGGGTGTTCATAGGCAAGCATTTGGATTTCTCCCTAAAGGGCTGGTCTGGGTTCTCCTGGCATCTCTGGGGCTCTGCCGAGGAAACTCCATCCAGGAGGATCCCTACGGCAGCACCAGCAACTCATTAACCCGCAGGGAAAACCCAGGGCAGGGAAGCGCCAGCTCCTGACTCCCTGTTCTGCCTGGCCCTGGCGCAGTGCTGGGACTGTCCTCCCTGCCACTGCTGGGGACGCTGGCTGGGGACAACCCTGCCTGGGGTCTGCTGGTGTGGGATGGAGCTGCTGCTGCTCTGGAGACTTGACCTGGTGTCCATGGATGTGCTTTGGGATGTACGCTGCCGGCTCAGGCAGGAACAGCCACCCCTGGGGACTCTTGAGGACCTGAGACCATGTCCTTGCCATGGCCAGGGGCAGTTTGTCCACCTCAGCCACGCAGACCCCGCGCGTGGTGGCTTTTGTCCCCTGACTAACCTCTCTGTGATGCGGGGGGGGGTTTTCTGCTCCCTCCCCCGCACACGGACCGCAGAGCCCGCCGCGCAGCGCCCCGGCACAGCCCCGGCGCGGGGGGCCCGGCCGCAGGAGGAAGCAGTTGCGGGAGATCGGGAGGAAGGCGGAGAGGCTGGCGACCTGCTGGGAGAAGCTCTATGCCCTGCACGCTCCCCGTCAAGCACCCTGGGACTCGTAGGGACGCCCTTGCCCGGAAGGATGCGCTGCTCCGGCACCGGGGCTGCCAGTGGCTTGTTTGGGAACGTGGGACAAACTCGGCCCCGAGGGCAGCAGAGTTGCTACTGGCAGATGCCCGAGCGGAATTCATCCTCCTGTTCCAAGCGGTGTCAACATGCATCACATGTGGTTGGGACTGGCAGGTTGGTTTGCTGTGGGATGGCTGTGGCAGAAACCTGGAACACCAGAAACACTGGGAAGAAGAAGGGGAAGAACCAAAACCAGAAGGTGAGGTGTGGATTCTGTGTTGCTCCTGGCCCTGCAGCACCTGCTGCTCTCCTGGGGACAGCAGTTGTTTTTTGGGGCAGAAGGTGGACACGTGGGGCCATGGCTCTGAGGGCTCTACTGGAAGTGGAACCACAGTGCATTCTCGAGGCTCTGAGGGTGTCTGGGCTGCGGAGAGGGACACGTGTCCCTGTGGCACTGCTGGGACATGAAGAGCAGCCGGGCACCTGCAGTGGACAGGGAAGTCAGGGTGCCTCACTGGACACCTGCAGAAGCCTGGGTAGTGCCAATGTCCATGGATATAGAGTAAAATCCCAGGCAGGTGCCAGGGCTTGAGGCCAAGGCTCAGCCTCTCTGATGGGCAGCACTGTGGAGGGACCCGGCTGCTTGGCACTGCGGGTGCCCCACCAGGGAGGGAGTGGTGGGATGTGGGGTTTGGTGAGGTGAAGGGCATCCTCCCTTGTCACTGTGCTCTGCCAGCACCCCTCTGTGGTCTCCACTGCCCTGTTGGGTGGCAAACAGCCTCTGGGAAGCCAGAAATAAAACCTCTTCTTCCCTGGAAGCACGTTGGATGCTCTATCTGCTGGCCCAGGGGCTCTTGTGCTGCGGGTGGAGCTGGCACAGCACAGGGTCTGGGCACGATGCCAGACCCGTGGAAGGCCCGGCAGGAGCCCACAGCAGTGGTGGGCACTGCGGCATCCTCCGTCTGCCGCTGAGCCTGCATCCCTGGCCCATGGGCTGGTATGTGGGTGATGGAAGACAGGAGCTGCTTTCTTGGGAGGCCATTCCCCCTCGAGCAGCAGCTGGGAATGCCCGCAGTGTGCCCCTGCCTCAGTTTCCCAGCCCGTCTCCGCCCGGCTGGATGCCGTCCCAGCCCTGAGTGGGGGCGGCTGTGCTGGACACGAGATGGCAGCAGTGGGCTGTGTGTGCTGAGCGGCGCCGGGCGCTGCCCACGCCGTGTCCCCACGGCCGCAGCAGCATTGCCGGTCCTCGTCCCCACCGAGCCTCAGCCACCGACCCCAGGGCGGGCAATGAGTGCTGCCCGTGAGTGGGACACCCACCCGTGTGCCCCCTTGAGGGGGGGGCACCTTTCCCTGGGGGTTTCTGTGGGGTTCAAACAGCCAACTGGGCAGGGGGGATTCAGGGAGGGGAGGGCAGGGGATGCTCAGGGGTCTTTGCCCACCGCCTGCCTCGGGGAGCTGGACGGCAAGGAGCTGGAGGGGCTTCATAGCCCGGGGTGGGTGGGAGAGAGCCCTCCCCGCCCTGGGTGCATCGGAGTCCCCGGGGTGTAGCAGGGTGCAGGCAGGACCCCTTGATTTGATGGGGCAGGAGAGGGACCCTGGCTCGGGGGTGAGAGCAGGGAGGTTCAGCCTGGGAGTGCTGCTCTTGTTGGGGTCCCTGGAAGATGCTGTCTGCCTGGCACGGGGCAGGCTGGCACCAGTGGCCGTCCAGGGAGCTGCAGTTCAGCACATCCCAGTGCCAGAGGCTTCCTGGTGCCCGTGCTCCTCCCTGACTGGCCCTATCATGCCTGGGCTCCTTCCTTTCAGCTGCATCCTCCTTGGAAGTGAGCGCTGCCCCTTCTGCTGCCACCACAGGAGCTTTTGCACTGGTTTAGTTCCTAATTTTCTTTCTTATTCCCCCCCCATATCCCAACCACCACCCCTCCACAGCCCACTAGCATCCCAAAATAGCCCTATTGACGCTTGATATCCCATGGATGGGGCTGAGGGCCCCAACAGGACCCAGCAGCTCATTCACCAACAGGATCGGGACGGTGGCTTGGGACAGGGTGACTCACAGCCTTTTCCTTTATCAAGGCTGGAGCAAAGTCCCCCCTTCAAGTGACCCGTCAGCACCTTCCCAGATAAATCAGAGCAAAGACCACCTCCGTTCACTACCCTTCCCTCACAGGCAGCTGCTGCCGAGCTGGGAACCCGGTGTGGCAGCAGGAATGAGTGCATGGAAAGGAAGGAAAGAGTGAAGGAAGAAGCGACAGGGAGGGAGGGGGAAAAACGAGGTCGAAGCGATGGTGGAATCACAGCAAAAACAGCCGGAAAAAGGAAACAGGCCCTGAAAAGTCAAATAAAAATAGCAGCGAGGCGAACCCAAGTGCGCAGCACATGGGAGTGAGCGCATTTCCTTCGAGGGCAGCGCCGCACGCTCCCGGCTGCTCTGGGGGGGCCGCTCTGATGTGGCTCCAGCTGCTGCCATGGCTCCCCCAGTCCCCCCGCGCTGTGCCAGCCACTTGGCAGCAGCTCAGCTCCCAGCCAGCCCCTGCCTCTGCCGGGGTCCCTGTGTGCCTTGCGCAAGCTGCTCCGCACTGTGGGCTGCAGGGATGTGGCAAAGGCTGCACGCGTGTGCTAGAGCTGAGGGGATGCAGGGGCTGGGGGCTCCTGGCCGTGCCCGCACCCCCGCCTCGTGCCCTGTGCTGCCGGCGTCGCTTTGCCAGATGCATCCGAGCGCTGTGCGAGCAGCAAAATCTCAGCTTCCTCCCCTCCCTGCTTGTTTTGCAATCACGGCAGGGTCCCGCTGGGAGACGGGGGTTGGTGGAGGGGGGCTGCAGGGATGGGGGCAAGGATGGGGGACTGGTGTTCCTTGCCAGGACCAGTGGGCTGCATCCCAACCCAGCTTTGGGCTGAGCTTGGAGGTAGCAGCAGAAGGCAGGGTGCGGGGCACTGTTCTGGGGGACAGTGTTGGGGGATCAGTGGGGCACCATGGCTGGGGCCCATCTGGGAGTGTGATGCCGAGGCACTGTGCTGCGGGTCCACACCAGGGTACCGTGCCTAGGGACTGTGCCTGGGGAGCTTTGACAGGGGTCCACACTAGGGTGCTATGCCCAGGGACCATACTGGGGAACAGGGGCTGCTGTGGTTCCACAAAGGCACATTTTGCCCCTTGGCACCACCATGTCCCACCAAAATGCAGCTGTCTCCGAGCTATCACCATCTTGGGGTGCCAACAGTTCCCCTGGCTGATGTCTGGGGAAACCTTGCCCACATAAACCCCCTGCTTCAATCCTCACGCCCTTGCAGCGGGGCTGGGGGCCCATCCCCTGGCAGCCCTGGCACACGCAGGCTGTGTCTGATGGAGCAGAGCAGCGTTTTGTTCTCTCCCATCTCCCCGTAGATTCGTGAAGCTGCTGAAAGCCCAGATTTACAGTGTGATAAACGCTGGAGGCTCTGCGGAATATCTGACTGCTCCAACCTTTGGAGGAGCGGGGAGCGCTGGGCAGCACACCCAAGAGCAGAACAGTGGGTCCCAGGGAAGAGGGATGGCCGGGACTGGGGCTGATGGACCGGTGCCACAACCCAGGTGGGTCCCAGCTCCACTGGCCATGGGTCACTGGGTGCCTGAGAACCCCTCCAGGCAGCGGGAAAGCACTGACACCCCATCATTCCTTGGGCCTGTTGCTGGTTTTGGAGCATCTGCCGACCAGATTGTGCCACGGCGTGCCAGGGTGCCCGTGCCAGGACATGCCAGCCGGGAGGCGGGGTGCGCCCAGGCCCAGCTCCGGGTGTGCTCCCTCCCTGCGCCCTCACTGCCCGCTCCCCTACTGGGTGCCGCGGGCTGCTCGGCGGGAGCCTGCGTCCTCATCCTCGCTGGGAAGGGCTGGGAGATGCTGGAAAGCGGCTCTGCCTGTTCCACTGTCTCCGACAGCGGGAGGTTCACAGCCTTAGGGCTGCGCCTGCGTGTGAGTGCTGGGACATGTGTGCATGGATGTGTGTGTGCATGTATGTCCATGCATCACGTGTGTGTGTGTGTGCATCGTCCATGAATCACNGTGTGTACATTCTCCATGTATCACGTGTGTGTGTGTACATCATCCATGAATCATGTGCGTGTGTACATTGTCCGTGTATCACACGTTTGTGTACATTCTCCATGTATCACACGTGTGTGTGTACATTGTCCATGTATCACAAGTGTGTGTGTACATTCTCCATGTATCACGTGTGTGTGTACATTCTCCATGCATCACACGTGTGTGTGTACATTTTCCATGCATCACACGTGTGTTTGTGTACATGTGAGTGTGTGCAGGGACGCACGCGGTGTTGTGAGTGTGTGCAGCAGTGTGTGGTGGCTGTGTGCATGTGATTACACGTGTGTACATGTGTGTGCGGGGGTGTGTGCGTGTGGTTCCGCAGCGCCTGGTGCCGCTGACCCCGTGCTCCTCTTCCTTGTGCCGGAGCCGGCATCGGAGCCCGCAGGCCTCGACACGGGGGCAGCCAGCGGGGCTGGGACGCCGGGCTCAGCGGGAGCGGCAGCCCTCATGGAGGCTGGATGCTGCCGATCCGGACCGGCGGTATCGCGGCTCTCCGGGCGGGTGTTGGCTCCGGCGGCTCTCGGCACCCAGCGGGAGCCGGGCCGTGCTGAGGGGCCCGGCCGCTCCCCGCTCCGAGCGGGCGCGCAGGGGCTCCGCACTGTCACGGGGCACATCCACGCCGAGCTGCCAGGAAGCTGGGGGGCTTCTGGGGCTCTGCTGAGGACGGGGGGACCAAGCTGCCTCCCGCCCCCATGGCCCCTGGCCCTACTGCTCAGCCCGCAGCATCCTGCGCCGGGACCCATTGTTCGGCCGCGCCGGGCTGCGGGGCAGGATTTCTTTGTCAGAGCTCGGCAATATTTTATTCTAACAATTAACCAAACACGCCCGGGCCCCCAAGCCTGTTTGTGATTATTGGAGGGCGAATTCCCCAGCCTCGCTCCCTCTTGGTGTTGGCTCCGCCTGGGGCTGCACCGGGTGGAAGGGATCCAGCTCCTCTCCCACCCGCTCAGGGTTGGGGACCCCCAACCGCGCCGACAGCCCCTCACTTCTGCAGCCAGCGCTGGGGGGCTCGGTGGCCTCGACCCCCTCGGGAGCCCGCGAGCATCGCCCGCATTGTCTCGGCAGCAGCGGGATCCGTGGGGGCGCAGGGGCAGCGGTGATTCATGGCAGGGGGGATGTGAATCACAGCCCTCGCTCTCCGGGCAGGATGCGGCCCCGCGCTCCCAGCTTGCCGCATGCCAGCCGTGGACCGCAGGCTTTGTCCTCCGCAGGGTGGAAGCGGCTCGCTGCCCGTGGTGGGATGGGATGGGGCCACTGCTCTTCCTGGGATGCTGGCACAGCTTTCCCAGCTCCAGCTTCGGGGTGGGATGAGGGTGCTGTGGGCTGCGGGTGCCTCCTGCATCCTGGCTGTCTCCAAGGCTCCTCGCCGTGCTTGGGCTGCATCCTCATTGCTGCACCAGTGGTAAAAAAAGCTGGCGCTTGCCTTTGCAAACTCTCCTGGAGAGTGAGTTGCCCAGCGCAGGTTATCAAATCCCTGTAAAGTCCTTTGCTTGGGGCCATCTCCCTGCTGCTGCAGTTCCACACCCCAGGCCGTGGATGCTGAGTTCCTGGTCTGGAGCTGTGGCCTGAGCTGGCAGCCCTCTCCAGGTGTTGCCTATTGTGGGCAGGGGGATCTGGAGCTGAGGGTCAGTGGGCACTGTGGGTGACGCTGCTTGCAGAGAGGGAAGCAGCTGGAGCCAGTGCCCTGCAGAGCGGCCCTCTGGGTTAGCTGGGAGCTATTAGCCATCCTGGGGGAGATATCCTGAGCAGGTTGTTTCTCTCACTGCTGCCGGGGATGAAGGGATGCTGGGAGCCACTGGACCACAGGAGGGGGTTTGCAGCTCCAGGGTGGAAGGACAGAGGAGGAACCAGTGCTGGCCTGGCTATGCTGGCATCCTCAATGGCCAGAGCCAGGCATGGGGCAGGAGCGAGTGCATACAACATCTCCTGTCTGCTGGTACCTGTTGGTAACATTCCCTGGCCCTCCTTGCGGCTGCACAATGCCAGTGCCTAAACCTGTTCCTTCAGAGCCAGAGCTCCCTCCTCAGCGGTGCTGTCTGGCCCCGGGCTCTCAGCCTCATCCTGGATCTTAAAATACAGTGAGTCATCGAAGCAGAGCTGCTTGGGCGGCTGGGCCAGGCAGGGCAGCCGGAGGGTGGCACCGATGAGCAGCCCGGCGAGCAGCGAGGCACCGATGGCCACCACCAGCCCCGCTGCCTGGCACAGCGCCTGCCCGCTCGCCCCACGGGCCCCCCACTGTCCCCCCCCCACCTCGCTGGCATTGCCCCCAGCAGGGGACAACTGGGGGGAGTGGGACTCAGAAGTGTCCTCAGATGCCACCAGGATGGCCACGACGCTGGCTGCGGCGCCGAGGATGCCGGGCAAGCCATGGAGGTTGTGGATGCCGCACTGATCATGGAGCGTGAGCTTCCTCCCCAGCAGCGGGGTGAGGAACCTGAAGCCGAGGACACACGCCGCGGCCGAGAGGCTGCCCAGGGCAAGAGCGGCCACTGGTGGCATGGCCATGTCAGCCACCACTCCAATGGCCACCCCGCCGGCCAGGCTGCCGTTCTGCAAGTGGCCGGGGCTGAGCTTGCCGTCCCTCTCCAGCAGGCTGGAGACCACCATGGTAGTTATGGCACTGGCACTCATGGCCAGGAGGGTGTTCAGGATGGCGCGGTGCTGGGCATCACCTGGTTGGCAGAGCACGGCCACGAAGCTGGGCCAGAAAACCCAGAGGATGAGCGTCCCCACCAGAGACATGAGGTCAGAGCGGGGTGTTGGGGTCTCCTTGGGGTGCGGTGGCTGCTGCACTGCCTTGAACAGAGACTTGGACACGCCGAGGCCAAAATAGCAGGAGAAGATGTGGATCGTGATGGTGCCACCCACATCCAGAACGCCCAGACAGGTGACAATGATCCACTCGCTGGCGAGGTAGATGGGGACTTCACAGGTGGCCATGACAAGCAGCTGGCAGGGGCTGGTCCTCCCTAGGATGGATCCCACGGAGATGAGCACTGTCACAGCAGCAAACTCAGCAGTGAGGATTTTGTGGAGGTCCAGCTGGACCTGGCCGTGGTGGAAGTGGTGGAGCAAGCCCTGCAGCACCAGCGCCCATTGCATGGAGAAGTTGAGCAGGAGGAAGTTGTGGGTGAGGGCGCTGAACCCGTAGCGGGGCAGGAAGGTCAGCAGGAGTCCCAGCCCCACCACCAGCATCACCTGGATGTCCTGGAGGAAGGGGAAGGTGCTGTAGACCTGGTTGGCCACCACGTTGGTATCCTCTGCCTGCGCCGAGGGCTCATCATAGGTGACGAAGAGGGCAAAGAAGAGGAGCAGGGCACCCTGGAAAAGCCCCAGGAAGAGGGGCAGGAGGCGATGGGGACGGGTGAAGGGTGGCACGGCCATCCTGGAGTGGACAGGAGGGGACAGTGACCAGCAGGGCACTGGTGTGGAGTGACAGCCCAGTAGCGCTCCCAGGGTGAATTCCGCTTGCCCCTACATCAGGGATTTTATGGCCACAGTTAATTTTTAACCAAAGATCTAAGTTTATGTGCCAGAAGAGGTGGGGTTTGCCTCTCCCTTCTTTAAACACAACACCCATAAAACAGCCACATGTTCATGTTTGTCCACCATAAAAGTGGACATGAGGGGCATTACAATTTTGAAGGGAAACAAGAAAAACCTGCTGTGGGGCAGACAGGGAGAAGAAGTTTGGTGAGGAGCTGGTCAGGAATTGGGCTTCCGTGGCATTCACCTCCATTTAACTTATCCCCATCCAGGAGTGGGGACCTCACTGCTGAAACCCTGGAGTGATGCTGGCAGCTCAGACAACCTCAGATCCCGGTCTGGCTCTGCCACATCCCACTCTAGGTTGGCTCAGGCACCGCCACCACCCCATCCTGTGGGATGATGCACGTTTTCCTCATCTGCCACTTGGATTTTGTGAAGCACCATAAAGCTCCAAAGTCAGGGCTGAAAAGACCATTTTCTCACAGGTTTGCATTGGCTTAAATGGTTGGAAATTCATTAACAATTAGCGCGCGAGAAAAACAAAGCCCAGAGCAGCCAAGCAGCTACCCCGAAGTTTCTGGGTTGCTGCTTAGTGTGACATTTTGCCAGTGAATGTCTGGAAAAAAAAAATTAAAAAAAAAATATATGAGAACCACAAGAACAAAAGGCAGAAGGGTTGGTAAATATTTGTTCCAGAGAGGAGATATTTTTGTGCTGTCCCTGATCTCAACACCCCTGCCGCGGGCGCTGGCTCCGCGCCGCTCTTCGTCATTGTTACTGGAGGATGAGGCAGGCGAGGGCGCAAAATGGGAAACAATTGTTGAATAATCTGCGCGAGGCTCCTCTGCCAAACCCTCCCCGGCCATTTTTGAACCCAAAGATGCTGCAAATGGGGGCAACAGAGAGGAGGAGGAGGTGCTTTGAAGGCGCTGACTTTGACGGGTCAGGAGGGGTTGTGTTGCACCCAAGCCATGGCCAACGGCAACAGAGGGCTGGTGGGAGCAGTGGGGATTTGGGATGGGAGTCGGGATGCTTTGTCTGCCCCTAACATATCCCTGCTGCATGACTGGTGATGGTAATGACCGTGGGTGCTCCTGTGGGGATTCCTCACTCAAGGAAATGTGGGGCTTCAGCCCCCACAGTGTCATTCGGCTCTCTCTGGTGTCACCAGGGTGGTTGGGCATGTGATGGGATGGGATTGGATAAGATGGAATGGGATGGGGCGAGCAGGCTGGATGCTCCCATTGCTTCTGCCCCTGCTTGCACATGGGCACAGCCTGACCCACATCCTGTGACTGCTGCTGACTCCCACCTCCACCAGGCAATGGGGATGAGGGACAAGGGACACAGGTGAAGCCTCCCCCACCCCTTGCTGGTATATAAAAAGGTAAAGAAAGGGGATTTCAGCCCCCGATCCCTCACCTGTGACCCTTCACGTGCCACACCAGCCCATCAAGGGGATTTTCAAAGGGACAGCCTGGTGCAGTGAAACCTCATTTGTTGATGGTGGGTGAGATACAAGCCCAGGAAGATGCTTGGAGCAGATTATATTCCTGGGCTGGAGAAGCCAGGCTGCTCTTACAGAGCTGAGGAAGCATTTTGGCTCTGACTCAGCAGGGGTTGGGCTCCTCTCAGTGTGCTAAAGGTGGGTGCTGCCCACTCACTCCTCATCTGCTGCCCACAGCATCTCAGTCTGCCTCTTCCCACTTTGGTTTGGGGCTTTTTTAAGGTGAGGTTATATAAAATGCTAAAAGAAAAATCTATGGAGCAAGTCTTTTAAGAAACGGAGTGCTTGGAAGAGTTCAAGGTTATGGCACAGTGCCTCCTGCAAGGAGGAGGACGAAGATGCCAGAGGGATGTGTCCTTCTGGAGCATCCCAGCACTGCCAGATCTGCTGGAGAGGACAGGCAGCACACTTGGGATGTAAATGTTCTCCTGCATCTGGCCATCACCTCTGGCAAGGGGCGGAGGTGTGGGGCACCAGGAGCTCGGGGTGCCCTCGCTGGACTCTGCTGGGTCAGCAGATGCTGGGGGGGTCACACGGGGAAGCGGCCGGGCAGGGCTGGGCTGCCGGACTTGGTGCTTGGGGACGGGATGTTTTGTGGGGTAACACGGCTCAGAGAATGGGCAGTAGGGAGTTGCAGGCTCAGTGGAATGTCCTTGGACACACCATCTTTTTCCAACTAGAAATCTTGCTCTGGCAGCACTTGGGCATTTGGGATGCTTCTCCGAGCTCCCAGAGGAGCAGAAGACAATGGAGAGGATTCCCTGTGATCCACAGCCCCTCACATCCCTACCAGCAGCACCCTCAGCTCTGCCACATCCATGCCACACCACATTCCTTTGATGAGCTGTTGGGTACCACCATCCCCTTCCCTTGGGAAAAGGCCATCCTGTAAGCCTTTCCACTTCCCAAACCAGATGAGGTGCAAAGAGCAGTGATGCCCAAGTGCTCCCTGCACCAAAGACCCCGCAGCAGAGAGGGGAGAAACCCCGTCAGGGCACAGATTAAAAAATAACCTTTATGGCACCCATAAAAGAAGGTCAAAATTCCAAGAGGTCACTGGGAAGGTGAAAGTCCCCCCTGGCCCTGGAGCATCCCTGAAGGCAGCGAATGATTAACCCCACGGTGCAGGGTGCACCACTGGGATGCCACGGTGCCTGTGGGGAGAAGGTCCAATCCCTCTGGTAACATATTCCAGGCACACCGAGTTTTCTTTTGGCACCGAAGGAGTAGGGATGGAGGAACCATCTGGCGAGGGGCCTGGGCAGTGGGGAGAGAGGGGAGCATTGAATTCCACCTCCCGCATCCCCCTTTCACTGGCGGGGGGCAGTTGTTTTATGGCAGGAGGACTGGGGAACCATTTTAGCAGGATCCACGCTGGGACTGCTGGAGGAGTTCCCTGCTGAGGGCTGGATACAAAGAAAAGCTGAATTAACCGAGGGTCATATAAGGCAACAGGATCTGACAGATCCGAGCCAATATATGCTGGCAGCAGCCAGTCCATGGCACTGTGAGAAACACTCCTGCAAATTTAACAAATCCCCATGGTCTAGAAAGTCATGTACAAGAAATTACTAATGAAGGGATCTAGTCATATCTGGATTTCCAGACGTTGGTCATGCTCCCACCGCGTTCTGCAGGCCATATAAGTACATGGATCTGAATCCCGGGTGCTGGAGAGCGGGAGGATTGTTACGATCATCTTGTCTGACCTCCTGCGTCAGACGAGGGCTCCCAGCGAGGAGAGGATACCGGGCGGTGGCGGCTGGATCCTGCGGCTGTGCCGGGCTGGGGATGGATGGAGAAGCCTGAAGGGGTGCAAGGTTTGGGAATGCTGCTGTGGCAGTGGAATGGCTGGGTGCTCCCATCCCGTGGTGATGCGCTGGCACCCAGATGGGTGCTGGGGACCCGCTGCTGGGCAGAAGGGAGCAGGAGCTCCAGCTTCATCCCTGCAGGGCAACACCGTGCGGTGGGAAGGGACTGCCGATGACACCCCGAGCCTTGGCATCACTCTGCAACCCACTGCTCCCTTCAGCCCAGAGCACCCCAACACTCCCCATTCCCTAAAGACCCTGCCAGACAGCCAGGCTACCTGCACAGCTCCAACTCCGTTCCATCCCCTCCGTAGATCCTACATAACCACCCGCCTGGTGCCTTAGCGAGCCGGGAGCGAGCACCGGGAGCGTTTTAGAGCTCTGGACCAGCTGTGACCCTGCCAGCCCCGGTGCCGGCTGTCAGGCGGCGGGCAGGGGGCCAGCCCCCTCCTCCCCAACCCCTCGCAGCCGGGTCCTACCGGGGCGGGGGGGACACAAAGCCGAACCGACGTCACCCCGGCATCACGCGGACCGAGTGGCCTTCTCCATCTTGTTAGCACATTGTGTAACACAACATGTGGAGGCGCTGGGACCGCACACGCATGCACTCCCCGACAGCCCAACCGGGGGGAAAAGAGGGAGGGGGGGAAAAAAAAAAAAAGAAAAACCCAAGAAAAAGAAAAAAAAAAAAAGGAAGCAATTTAAGCTTTGAATCTTTCTCTTTAAAATGTTCTCATGGCTTCATTAGAATTTGCAGCCACAGAGGCTTTGAAGAGCATGGTATAAGGAGTGAAACATCTGGAAAAATTAGGATTAATGAAAACATAATTCCCAAGACTAAAGGAAAGATTAATCCTGTGTTACCACTTGTGTGTTCCACAGCTTTTCCCCAGCTCATAACGCTGAACTTATTAAATCGCCCTGAGCTGAGTTTTCCTTTTCTCTCTCCCTCCCCTATGGAGCCCAATGGAAGTGGCTGATGCCAAATGTTAGGATAACCAACTGTGCCGGACAGCGCTGGCGTGAGCGTGCCCGGCCCTGCACCCAGGTGGGCACCTACTGCCCAGCTGACCTGTGGGTGGGGGTCCCTGGCTGGGGGTGGGAGTCTGGTGGGTTCTGGATGGTCTGTGCTGGGGTGGTGGGTACTGTACCCTGGTGGGGCTGCACCTGCTCCTGCCTGGGGTCCTGAGCAAGCTGGGGACTGGCCAGCTCGTGGGATGGAGGATGGTGGAGAATTAAAAGATGAACCCCCTGCTCTGGTGTCAGATATTTGGCCAGGGTGAGAATGAGGTGGCGCTGAGGTCCTTGTGTCTCTGGATGGTGTTTCTGTGAATGTGAGCATAGTCCTGGTGGTGTGCCATGCCATGCCATGCCGTGCTCTGCCATACTGTGCCATGCCACAACACTCCATACTGTGCCATGTCGTACCATGCCACGCTGTGCCACGCTGTGCCATGTCACATGCTGTGCCCACTCTGACACCACCCCTGCTCCAGGCTGTGACCAGGGGGCTGGGACATGCCAGCCCCGTGCCAACTTGCAGCTGCGGGCTCTGGGCCCTCACACTGAGGTGCTGGAGGGTACTGGGGAGTCACATTGGCTGTGCCAGCCCCTGCTCGAGCCCCCTGGACAGTGCTGACCCTGGACTGCTCTGAGTGGAGCTCAGCCGCTCTGAGGGATCCTTTGGGGACGATGCTCGTGGGTGACAGACCCTTTGTCCCTGTAAACTCCTGCAGCAATTTCTCTGTTTGAAGCAGTGATGCCACCAGCAAGTGCCACGGGTGGGTGCCAGTGCTGGCTTGGGGGTCACATCAGATGCTTGCCCCTGCAGCTTTACCACTGCAGACACTGATCTGCACAAAGCGATGGGGCTGTGGTCGGAGCGTGTCTCTGCAGGGCAGCCTGTGGAAGCCTGGTGCTTCTTGGGAAGAACAAAAACAAGGAAATCTCACTCCATTATGTCTTCATCTGTTCCATGCTGGGCACAGGGAGGCTGGGCAGTGCCAGCTCCACACCTAGGCTGACTCTGCTGAGCAGCCCACCACAGCGATCCCAGCAGCTGGAGCCAGCCAACAGCTGCAGCCTCCAGCAAGGACCGGGATGCCCCGAAGGAACTGCATGGGATGGGGAGAGGGAACAGCACCCGCTCTGCGAGCCTCTGCTGGGATTTGGGTGGGCTCTTGTCTGCTAGGTGCTCTCCACGATGTCAGGGTTAGGGAACCAGATGTTTTCTGCTCCCCTCCTTGTCTGCTGCCCCGGATGAAGCCAGGACTGCAGCTGGATGAGGCCAAAGGTGTGTTTGACCCATGCACAGGAGAAAAGGGCTCATTTGTCCCAGGCCTGGGCAAAAAGGGTTGGTTTGCCCCCCACACAGAATGAAGGAGGAGGCAGTGTGCCCTGGCCACTCCTCAAGAAGGGGAGGCTCCCAAGGGACTCAACGGGACCCCTCTCCCTCCTTCCCACGCTGCTGTCCCGCTCAGCTCCAGCTTGTTTTCCAGAGAGGAAACCGGCAACCTTGCTATTATTTTTTTTCTTTTTTTTTTTTCTATTTTCCTTTTTCTCCCAGTGTGAGCGGCGGGGCCCAGCTGGGGGGCAGCGGTGCCGGGTGCCGGCGGGCGCCAGGTGCCGGCGGGGCGGCGCGGGAGGTGCCCGCCGGCCGCGGGGGGACAATGCCGGGGACGGCCCGCGGAGCTCGCGGCCGTATTGTGTGAGCGAGGAGGAGATGGATGAAGGTCACATCCTGCCACTCTTCCGATGCCCGGCACCAGGAAAAAGCTGCGCTTTGTAAATATAAAAATAAACAACAAACTCTTCCCCCCATTTACCACCTCCCCCCCGCCCCAAAGAAAACAACAACAGCCCCCGCGGTACCGCAGCCACCTGCTCGGGGAAGTGATTTTTCATATAGGCAGGAAACGGGGGTCTAATTAAATCTGGGGTCAAGAACATAAAGGGAGAACGAAGTTTATTTAGGAGTCCTCGAGGACAGCGGGAGAGGGATGCTCAGCAGGGCTGAGTGCCGCCACGGGACGGTGTTTTGGTGGGGCTGGGGGGGACCTGAGAGTGCTTTGGCCGCGGAGTGGGTGGCAGGGCACCTTCCTCCTGCCAGCGGGTCCAGCGTGCCACAGGGGACAGTGGTGGCAGTTCGGTCCTCACCAGGGCAGAGATGTTCTGGGGGACTCCCCACTCTCCCTGTCCCCCTGCGGGTAGAGAAAGGAGCCCGGGGAGCGTCACGCTCAGACCTACAAGAGTGTCCCCAAGCCTTCAGCGAGATCATATGAGGTTCCTGTTTCACAAGACGGAGGATGGCATTTCCATTGTGCTCGCCGGGGATGTGTTGCAACGGGGCAGCCGCTTCCATCCTTTGTCCTCCTCCCCGCAGAGGAGGAGTCTCAGCCTCTGCCAGGGTGACCCGTCACACCCTGCACAACCCCCCCACCCCAGCCACCAGATTTGGCTCCGCTGGCCGCGGCAGCCCTCCTCGGCGGGTTCCGTCCGCAGGCATCGCCCCACCGCCTGCGCTCTCCGGTTCCCAAGGTGCCTCATGGCAGCCACCGCGCTGGGCGCCCTCGGCCGGGGGTCCCCGCTAGGTTAGGGACACTCCAGGAAGGTGATGTCCATCTCGAGCCACTCCCAGCGCTGAGCCCGGGGTGCTCCCGCTGCCTCAGCTGCCCGCTGCAGGGCTCCTGCCTGATTTTCACCACCAATTAACAAACGAGGGACTGACCCCAACAAAGCCCAACTGTGGATCCCTGGGTGCTGGCAGCAGTCCAGCTCCCCGGGATGATGCCACCACCCCAGCCTCTCTCCCATGCCCGCAGCTGGCAGTTTCCAGCTTTTAGGAAGCACTGCAGAGACCTTTGCCTTTGGGTCGGGTGCTCCCAGCCCGGTCCCGCTTTCTATTCCCCAGCTGGGGTGTGCTGAATATAAAGTATCACAGCATTGTAATGAAAAATAATTCAAACCCACCAAAAGCAGCAGATGGAAGGGAGAAATCGGAGCAATCCAGGCTGGGTTTAACCCTTCGTGGGCAGGGAAAGCAGGGCAGGCAGAGGACCAGCATCCCACATCCCAGCTCTGCCGTTGGTGCCTGCGGGATGGAAGAGAAGGTGATGGGTTGAAAGTGTCCCAGTGCAGGCTGTAGGCAGGACAAGGAATGGTTTCCCATAGGAAAGGGAGAACTCGTGCCTTGGGGCTCGTAACACAGCAGGATTTTTGGGCAGGCTTTAGGGATGCTAGGGAATGTCCTCATCCTCAAATCCCTGCTGAAGGATGGGACATGCAACCTGAGGACCACTCAGCCTGGGGACTGCCCATCTCCACCCTGCAGCAAGGCATCAGGTCCCTTCTGTAACCACCGATGGGGCTCAGGTGCCACCCACCACACTGGAGGGGTGACCCCTCCCTGGCACCAGCATCCCGCCGCCGAGCCGGGTACCAGGGGTGGCGCTGGGGACGAGGACGCGTCCCCAGCCGCGGGCCTCGCTCCAGCTGGGCGCTGTTTTGTAAGGACTCCTGGGCCTCTGCGGCGCAGAGATAAGCCCAAGAATTCGCCGTCAGTTCCAAATATCCCGTCCGCTTCCTCCCGCCGTCCTCGCCGCCGCTCCAGCCCGCTTGTCTCATTTCCGCAGCAGCGTGCTGGGGAGCGCTTCCTGTTTTCCCCCCGGCCCCGGGGCGGCGGCGGGGGGCTGAGGGGCGCGGGGAGGAAGGGCAGGACAATGGGCGCAGGTTGGGACGGGCAGCTGCCATCGCCCGGGAATGCGGGTTCGTCGGTGGCCCGAGATGGGGCTGGGAGGGAGGGGGAAGGCAGATGACAGGTGGCAGCAGTGGGGACGTGGGTCCTGGGCTGAGCTGAGATTGCGGATGGGGTTTCTTTCCCTTCCTTTCATGATTTCTTTTTTTCTTTAGGGGCTTTGCTGTAAATCAACACAAGCTCCCTAGAGAGCATCGTCTCTGTGCTGCTGTGGGAGTCCCTGCTCCAGCTGGGCGTGAGGACTGGGATGAAGCCGGGTGGAGCACAGCCCTGGGTGGGGCGACCCTGCCCTCCATGGGGCAATGAATCACCCCCCGCCAGCCGCATTTTAGGGTCTCTCCAGTCAAACCATCCACCACAACCCTCCCCTCCCCAGCCACAGCATGGGGGAGCAGCATCCCCACGGGACTGCCACCTCCCAGGAGCTGTGTCATGGGGCAGGGGGTTGGGATGTGGCTCCCCCATCCCAGACTCCAGCTGTGAAAAAAGAGGGATCCACTTTGGGGCTCTGCTCGCTTGCAGGCCAGGATTCTCTGTCACAGGTGGGACCAACGAGTGGTCCCCAGCCCTGTGTCCCCCTGTTTCTGGGGCTCCTGCCCCCTGGCTCCTGGGCGGAGTGTGAGTGTTTACCCGGTGCCTTTCTCACCGCTCGCAGCGTGGCAGGAGTTATTCAAAGGCGGGCGGAAGCGAGCACAGCAACTGAAACAACAATGAAAAGGAAACAGAGCTCGAAAAATTCTCCGTTCATAAATCAACTGAACTGCAGGTGATCCCTGGGCAGGAGCGAGCTGAGGAAGAGACACGTCTCGGCTCAGCATGGCCAGCAGCCAGGCAGGCTCCGGCCCCCCAGGCAGGGATGGGGGAGGCCGGGATTTCCCAGGGTGGTCCTGAGTGGTGCTGGGGTTGGTGTCCCTGTCCCCAGGGCTGTGCATCGGGGACTTGGAGGCAGGTGAGGTGCGAGAATTGCTGAGTTTATTTTTATTATATATTTTTATTATGCATCTGGGTGAGAAAGGTGAAGCTGTGCTGGGTGGAGTGTGTTTGTGGGGTCAGCACTGCGTGCCCACACACACACGCACAAACACACGCCTGCCTCCCAAACCTGAGGAATGCAACCCCAGGAATGCAAGGGGGTGCAGGGATTGTGCCGCAGCCCCTTGTGGCCAACACAGTGGGGAGACGTGGTAATTTTGGTGCTTGAGGGAGTGCAGAGCAGTCCTTGGCTCTCTGTTCATCTCTCCATGCCTGATTTTTTGGGGTGAAATGCATCACTTTGGAAGGAGAGGAGCCAAAAGGGTGTGGGTAAGCATGGCTCCAGTCTGTGGCTGTGCCATGGGAGATGCTGGGGTTAACGGGAGATGATCCAGGGCTCTCGGCAGCATCAGGCCACGGCTCCTTGCTGAGATCTCATAAAGGCTTTTTCCTCCTTAGGAAATAGAGCTGCCGGATTGGGACAGGCTCCTCAGTGTTGGCAGCATCCCTGCATGGGCAGGGGATGGGCATGATTGAAAAAATCTCCGCTTCCTGCCTCCAGTTAGGTCCTGCAGCATCTTGCTGCAGGCAAGATGGGAGCCAGTTTGGATAAACCTAGCTGTCCTCTCCTAGCTGTCCCCTCTGCCTGCCCTCGTGACCTGAGACCCGACCCTGGGGACACCAAAAGGAACTTGTGCCTTTGGGACCAGAGGATAGCCACAAGGACCAAGGCTGGTAGCAGCAGGCTGAGCATACAGCAGAGGAAACGATCCAGTCGTGTTCCCCACACTGGGAAAGCCAGGAGGGATTGCATGTCCCCTCTGCTGCTATCCGTCCTCCCTCCTGTGATTTCTCTGTCATCTTGTCTTTTGGCAGAGCTGGAAAACTGGGAGACCACCGTAAATAAATCCTGTGTCTTTAAGCTGTTTTGTACAGTACAAGAAAATGCACTCGTTGAATTACAGCTTTTTAATCAAATACATGTAACCATGTCACTTAAAGTGCTCGCGAAAAGCAAGGAAAAAAAACCCCAACACAATTGGAAGAGCACGATATTAAAACCAGCTGCCTGCTTACCCCCACCACAGTTAATAGTTTTTGAATGTTCTGAATGAGAGAGAAACCAGAGCCAAGCTCTACTTTCATGTCCATCTTTCTGATCAAACCCTGTCAGACGGGGGGAGCCGGGCAGCCTGGCACAGCGGCAGGGGATGCGGGAGGGCTGCACTCCCTTCTCCTGCCGCTTTGCCCATCCCTTTGGGCTTTCTCCCCGTGGTGATGGGATGTGGGAGCCCATGGTCTTCCTGCAGGCGAAGCAGCGCTGCCCAGCCGGGACCCAGCCTGGAGATGGGAGCACAGGTTGCCCATGCCATGCAGAGGTGAGGGATGCTGCCCTGGGACATCACTGCTGTCTTGTGTGTCCCCTCCTGACCAAATTCAACTCAACTCTACCTTCCTGATGCTTCTTTCTGCAAGTTGGCATCACCGCTTGTCCCCCGTGGGTGCTGAGGCGCCGTGGTACCCGCAGCATCCCTTCCTCCGAGCATGCCAGCACAGTCCATGGTGTCACGTCCCCGTGCCCCGTTCCCTCAGGATACACATGCCTGGACCACCTCAACGTCTGCCTCCGGCCTCGCTGGCCACCGACCCCCCGTCCAGCACAGCCTGCCAACCACCCGAGCTGTGCAGTTCCCCCGCAACGTGGACCAATGCTCATTAAGCATGAGGCAGAGACCACCAAATATGTCAAAACACACTTAAAATTTATTGTTTCATACCATACGTTTGAGTCTCTTGAACGCCGGCCAGTGTTTCTCCCTCTCCGTGATGGGGCCTATCTGCTGTCACTGACGCTGTGCGTATATGTATAGCTCGCTTGCTTGCTGTCTTTTTTTTCCTCCCCCTTCTTTCTTTAAATGCAAAATACAAACAATTGATGGAAAATGTACATTTGTTCCATATGGGACGGTCGGAGTGTGGAGAGGAGCCAGGAGAGTCATTTTTAGGCAGACTCCTCTCTCCAGCGGACGGCTGGATGGCTTCCCAGAATGGCCCCGCGCGGCCTGGCCTGACTCTCCTGACGAGCTTCAGACGGTCTGTGACGCTCCCACGATGGTGGGGGGGTTGTGATTCAGTTCCCTGAAGGGCTCAACCCTCTGGGGGCTGCCGAGCACAGGAGGAGGGAGAAATTTCCACCAAAACCACTGTAACATCTCGGAAGGGTTGAGCTTGGCTGCACGGGAGGCAATGGGTAGACTTGCTTTAGGATTTGCATAGGAGATTGAGTTAGGTTAGACTCAATTAGGTTGTTTGTGTTGTGTTGTGTTAGGTTTGGATAGGTTGGTTGTGTTGTGTTGTTTAAGATTGGTTAGGATGGATTAGTTTAATTGGGTTGGATTGGTTAGGATAGATTGGGTTACATTTGGTTGGGTTGCCTTTTGTTGGGTTGTCTTACTTGGACTTGGGTTGGCTGGGTTGGGTTGTGTTGGGTTGTGCTGGGCTGGGTTGGGTTCGGTTGTCTTGGGTGGATTGGGTGGGTTGGTTTTGGTCACGCTGTATTGGTTGGGTTGGGTTGGGTTGGGTTGGGTTGGGTTGGGTTGAGTTGGGTTGGGTTGAGTTGTGTTGGACTGGGTTAGGTGACCTCGGAGAACACCCCCAACCCTTCCATGACCATTTGGACTCTGGGTACATCACAGCGTTGCTGGCTCAGCTCAGAAGAGAAGCACAAAGTGGTTCTGACAGGTGTGGTCGGACTCAGTCGGCTCAGAGCCGGTGGGGAGACGAAGCCCCCAGACTCCCTCATGGCTCACGCAGTGAGGCCCAAACCTGCCTCCCTCACAGGGACCTGTCCTCCTCACAGGGACCCCAGCATGGTGCTGGGAGAGCAGATGTTGGTGTAGGGCCTGGGACTGGGGCACCAGGGACTTTTGGTGGCCCTAAGGCAGTGGAAGGAATCTGAGGGGCTGGGGGGAGCAATGCTGGGAGCTGGGAGGGCAAAACCAAAGCTCCACGAGGGATGTAGAGGCTGAACGTTGCAGCAGGAAAAAAAGCTCAGAAGAATTTCAGGCTGTGCAGATATCCCAGGGCACATTAAGGACTCCTCACTGGCTTATTTTCTTTTCTTTTGCAAAACCTGTAATATTTATGATACCATGGCCCCTGTTCCCTGCAGGCAGCTGCTCTCCCCTGCCTGCAGAGCATTCCTGCTGCTGGAAGCAGAACTGGGGAGGGCACCCAGCCTCACCCTGAGTGTTCCTTCTGCCTGGCAGCTCTGGGCACGGCGCAGAGGAAACAGGGCCTTTCCTGTCCTGCCAGGAGCATTGAGATTTCCAAACATTTCCTTTCCCTGAACTGTAAAGAAGAAAGTTAGGGAAGGCTTGGGAACTTTGCTTCTGCTCGACCAGGAAAGGTTGTTCTGGGAACATTTGAAAGCTTTCTTTGCATTTCAACCTTTTCCCTTCGGTTAACCTCTCACCACAGAATGCTGTTACCTCTCCAAAGGCTTTGCCTGCCATCTGAAAAAAACCTGGAAACTTTTTTTTCCAATGCACTTTTTCTCAGGTCAGGAAATGTTTTGGAGCTGTATCCCACAAACAGGTTTGGTTTTGATAAACCTTCTTTCTTCTTTTTTTTTTTTTTTTTTTTTGAAGAGGGGGAAAAATATAAATCCCATCACTTGGTCTAGAGCAGCTGCCTGGTGCCACGGTGGGGAACCAGCATGGGTGGCATCCTCCTGTCCCCACATATGCCCCCACACTGAGCACCCAAAATACGTGGACCAAGAGCCTCTAATTCCTTGTTAACATCCCAGCTGGGATGATTTCATGGGCTGTTGTGTCAGTGTCCCCTCCCCAAGGGTGAACTCCAGGCTGGGATGGCTTGGGCTGCCCCGGAGTTGCTGCTTGCCGCTCCGTGCATCCCGCTTGCCCCCGGCTCTGCCGCGGCCTCAGCCTCGGGAGCGGCGAGCCCGGAGCTGAGCGTTGCCGGGCTGGGCTGGCTGGCACATGAGGTTTTAATATTTGGGTGGGTGATGTCATCGAGTGCTCTCTAACGCCGTAAAAAAACCAGAACATCTATAAACGCGGTCTGTGAACCTCCAGCAGAACACACACACACACACACACACGGGTGTGCACATGGATGCGCACATGGATACACGGACACGGACACACACGTGCACACGTATGGATGCACACAGGCGGGCATGGAGATGTACACACACACGAGGATGCACCTACACGTGTACACACAGATATCCACAGGCAGGTGCACACATGGACACACAGGGATGCACGCATGGATACACACAGGGGCACGCGTGGATGCATGTGCAGGCTCATGCACACGCAGATGCACAAAGAGGGGCAACACACACACACACACAGACACACACAGCTACACACATGCACACACCCCCCCAGATGCAGGCACACGGATACCCAGGGAAGCAGACGTGGATACACACAGGGATGCAGGTACACACGGACGCACGTGTGCTTGCACACCCGTCCACACTGATACACACAAATGCCTGCACACACGCAGATTTGCACACAGATGTGGTGGGACACACACACCTTTGCACACATGGATAGAATCCACTGCCCCACACTCCCCGGGGACACAGAGCAGATGCCACCTGCTCGTAAAGCCCGGGTAGGACGTGGCATTGCCCCCCCACCCCTCTCTCCCTGCATCCTGGGAAAGCTGTCAGGATGGGCTGTCAGGTTTTCCATTTACCTGTCAAATACCTTCTCCATATTTCTGCCGTAACGACCTGCTAAAAGCCCCTCGCTCCTCCTCCCCAGCCCAAAACCATCCGGCCCCGAGCTTTGGAGAGATTAAGTCATAAAAATCGGAAGGGGCTGTGCAGTAACAGCCCCAGCCTGAGCCATAACGGTAATGAAATCACCCCCAAACTATGTCAGCTCCGGCCGTTTCCAGTCCCACGTCACACCTGAGCCACTGGCACGCAGCGAAAGAAAACACTGGGGGATGGTTTCCTGGCCCCAGAGCGGCCGTACAGGGACAGGGGCAGGGGAAAGATAAAAATAATATGTATGTTAAAAATATATAAAAGTCATACATAAAATGTTAAAAAGAGACAAAAATATTAAATATACAAAAATATAAAAATAACATGTAATGTATAAAATAATACAGATAAACATAGAACTAATATATAAAACGTAAAACAAGATATAAAATTATTTTAAAAGATATGAAATTAGTGGTGTGGTTAAAGCCTGTTCAGGAGCCAGCACTGTCCCTAAGGACCCAGCAACCCTCCCAGTTTTGGCTGAGCTCTCTGCCCTCCTGACAGAGCTGGATCAGCCCCGGTGCCAACCAGCCTCACCAAACCCTGGATTTGGAGAGGAACAAATCCTGTCCTGGCCATGGCTGAACTGTGATGTTGCAGCACTGACACTGTGGAGAGGTGCCTGCCCAAATCAGGATGATTTGGGACAGTTCTTGATAAATTTGATCTCTAAACAGTGAGTTTAGGTGAAAAAGGCTGTGTAGAACACTGAGTGATGGTAGGAGGTGGCATCCTTTGGAGCCTGGCGTGCATTCTTCTGCCTGTTGGTATCTGACCCAAACCCTGCTCTTTTCATTTTTCCTCTCTCCTTTCCCTTCTTTCTCATTTCCCTGTGATGTGGGAAGGGCTGGACAGCAAGATGGGGCTTTCACAGCAGCTGGGGCTTCAACATCCTTGGTGCAGTTATGGATGGGAATGACCATCCATTGCAGCTTCCAGTCTGGTACCCACTCTAGCCTTGGGCAGGAGTCACAGTATGGTTTTGGAAGGGACCTTAAGAATCACCTCATTTCACTCCCCTGACATGGGCAAGGAAACCTTCCACTAGACCAGGTTGCTTCAAGCCCCATCCAACACTTCCACGGATGTGGCAGCCACAGCTTCTCTGAGCAACCTGTGCCAGTGCCTCACCACCCTCATTCCAAATACCTTCTTATATCTAATCTACATTGACCCTATTTCAGTTTAAAAACCAAGATGAGCTGGCACAGCCTGAGCCATGGGGAATAAAGGGAATTTCTGCTGCAGAAAAGTGACCTAACCTTTGCTCCATGGTGCGATGGACAGCGGCTCTCCCCAGCACGGCAGGGCAGCTGGGCCAGGAGCAGCCTGCGCATCGCTGCTTTGAACCGCAGGAAGTGACCGCATCCTCGCCTGGAAGGTACCTGGAAGCTGAGGGCTGGAAAATAACTCAGGGCTTTCTTCTTCCCCAAACCCACCCCCCCCCACCTCCTTCCTCCCAGGCCGCTTCAGGGAGCGGAGCGGGATGGAGCCCATAGCCGGCTGCTTCCTTTCATAGTCATCGGCAGCGGCACAGGATGCTTCTCATTTGGTGTTGTGTTTGTTTGCTGCAGCGCGGGTTCTGGCACCCGCCGGGCGCCCGCCAGCCCTCCCGTGTAGGTAGTGAGGTCATTTTTCCATGTATTCCCCCTTTTTACATACTGTATATGGAAAGACAATGAAGCGCCTTTGTGGCGTTCCATGGGAACACGTCGCCGGCCCCCGGAGTGGTCCCGTTTATTAGCGCTTCACATTCAACAACAACAAAAAAAAGTGAGTCAGGATTGAGTCCTGTTAACACTAATGTGAATTTAATTTAGGAGAAGCTTGAAAATTAATGTCATTTGTTAAATATCCATTTCCCCTAAAAGGCAATTCTTTGCCAACAACAACAACAAAAAGCTCTTCTTCTATTCAATTTTTTTATTTTTTTTTTTTTAAATAGCCTTTTTTGGCGATATCAGCCTGGTTTAAATCACTCGGCGCTCAAGGAACGGATGCCACCGGGTTTTAAGCAACAGATTGTTGTTTCTCCTTTTCAAATTGAACAAAAAAAGCCCCTGTAAATCATAAAGTGATTCACAGGAGGGGGATGAAGCTCCAGCAAAGCACCAGCAGCTCCGAGCAGGATCCGGCTGGGCATGGTGACGGCTCGGCAAGATCCGCCACTGCTGGAGCCGGGAAGCAGCCAGTGAAGGCCAGGAGGTGGAAAGCCTCCGGCACATGGAGTTTTCTTCCAGTTCTGAGGACTGGAGAGAAGGCATTGGAGCAGCCTGGCTCTATTTTTGGGGGTTTCATGGGAAAACAGGGTGAGCCATGGGGACCACGCACCGATGCGCTGCCAGCCTGCCAAAATAATGACCACACCAAGGCTCGTTTTGGAGGAGGATATCACATGTTTTATTATATTTCAATCTGAGAACAGCTGCTTTTCCTGCTGAGAGCATCTCCGGGCGGCATGGCGCGGTGCTGTGGGGTGGCCGCCAGCATCCCATCCCATCATGTCCCATCCCATCCCACCCCATCCCGAGCCACCGAGCCGAGCCGAGCTGAGCTGAGCCGTGCTCGTGGAGACCGAGGCGGCTGACGGGGCGGGTGGGTGGCAGCTTGGAAATTAATACATTTGCCAGGTTGTCAAAACATTAATCAACGGATACAAAAATCTGGAAATGGTTGGGACAACATGTATTTGCGGAAAATATGTGTTCACACAACAAGCACACAAGATGGGAACAATTATATGAAGATGTTTTAATAATTAACTAGAATAAAACAGTTTGCTCTCCATACAGTTCTAGACAAAAGTGTTTGCAGTCATATTTTTCTTTTGTACAAAATTCCAGTCAATTGTTCCTCAATATTTACATTATCATTCCCTTTTCACAAAATATCTCCTTTTTTCCTCCCTCCTTTTTTTATCTTTAAATCCAGCTTTGCTACATAAATGCTTCAGATCTCATGGATATCCCTTGATTTCTTTTTAAAAAGTCTAATAAAAAAACCCAAAAAGACATTAAATACCATTTTATATATAAAAATGCTTAGTAAAAATATAGTTTTGTTGCCCAATTAAAATATATTGCTGAGAATACAGTAAAAACTGTCCTAAAGCCCACCCCTAATGGGCGCCGACTCTTTAACAGCCCCGGCAAAGTCTTCCTAAAAGTTTCCCCCCTTAGAAGTTCGCCTGCCCTTGGGTTAAATACTGGGGACAGGTCACTTTGGCTCATCCTGGTGTGATTGTTTCAGGCAGGATTTACTGGAATTGGCTTTGAAATGCCCCTTGGATCTGGTGGGAGCTGGAGCTGTGCCCTGCTGTGGGCTGGAGCGGGGAGCACGGCGGGGAAAGGCGTCTATCTGTGTTATATAGTTATACGGTATATCAGTGAGTTCAGCATGGTCTGTCTCTAAAAAAAATCAAAACAAAAATCAAAAAAAGAACAAACAAGAAAGCGATGCATTTAATGAGATACTCTAAATATGATGGAGCTCGTGGTTAAAGAAGGATGGCTTTTTTTGTTTTTAGAGGAGAGTCGGGGCTCTCCTGGTGCGCACATTGGATGGTGGGGTCAACCTAACCGGTGATGCAGGGGCTATAGTAAACAGCACTGCTGGCATCGGACAGGGCGGATATCAAACTGCTCTCCTCGCAGGAGATGCTTCTAGGAGTCACTTTGGACAGGGAGACATGGTAAGGGAGTCCCGAGGCTTCGGGACGAGTCCTGCTCATGTTCAAATACTGGTCGAACTCATTGCGGTCAACATCTGTCCAGAGCTCGGTTTGGTTCAAGTGATCCACGCTCTCCATGTGGTGGGCTTCAGGCGGGGGCGAGAGCTGGCCCAGGTGGGCGGAAAGCCCGTTCTGAGTTCCCGAGCACATCTGGTTGTAGTATAGGCTGGAGGGATGGGGAGTCCTCATGGCGTCGGCCAAGTGCGAGGGGGTCTGCGCGTAGGGCACGGCCACGTCCCGCCCCATGCACTTCTCCTGGGGAAACTCCATCTGGTGATGGTGGTGGTAGCCGCGAAAGGGCATCATGTTGCAGTCATCCTGCATGTGCGGAGGGAAAAACGCCGGCTCGGTCTGTTCCAAGACATCCAAGGGAGACATCTCAGGAGTTGGCAAGCCATAGTTTTCAATATCCGACCCCATGGAGTGGAGTTCTCTGAAGTGGTTAAGTGGGGGAGGCTGGGGGTGGCCCGGCTGGCTGCCGCCATGGTGACTCATGCTGAAGTTGTCACTGCAAGGCTGGGAAAGGTTATGCAGGAGGATATTGGGTTCCATCCTCTTGATTTTCTTGGCTTGCTTCTTTCTCCTTGGGCGGTACTTGTAGTTGGGGTGATCCTGGAGATGCTGGATTCGCAGTCGCTCTGCCTCTTCCACGAAGGGACGCTTGTCGCTGGCGCTCAGCGCTTTCCACGACTGGCCTGGAAGAGGAAAGAGAAGCTCTGTGACAGCGGCTCAGCCACCCAGCACTGGCCAGGGCGTGGGGATATCCAGGGAGAGGGAGCCCTTGGGTGAAGGGCTCCCGCAGATGGCTTAGCACCTGAGCGGGGTCCCAGTGCTGTCACAAGGAAGGGCTGGGGAATGGGATCCCTAGCCAGGCTGTTCGCTTGTCCCAGCAGCAGGCTCAGGCTGTGCACAGCACTTCAGCGCTGTGGCAGAATGGGGGTTCAACACCCAGGGGGGCAGTGGGAACCCCTCTGTCAGGGCTGGGGATTCTGCCTCCTACTGACCCTTGGCACAGTCCACAGTTCCTGCTTCCCTGCATCCCGCATCCACAGCCCACACCTCTGCACACCAAATCACCCATCCCAAAACCTCACAGCACCATATCCTGAATCCCACATCCCCACACCCCTCAGCCCCATGTCTCTGCATCCTGCTGCTCTGTCTGGCCATATCCTGCTTCCCGTAGTCCCGCATCCTGCAGCTCCATTTACCCATATCCTGCTTCCCGTGTTCCCACATCCCGCATCCTACAGTCATGTATCCCGCATCCTGCAGTCTGTATTCCCATATCCTGCATCCCCGCAGCTGTGTACCCCTCAGCCCTGTATCTCTGCATCCTGAAGCCCCACTTACCCGCATCTTGTGTACATGCAGCTCTGTATCCTCACATCCCACAGCCCTATATTCCCAAATCCTCAAACACCACGTCCCACAGCCCTTGATCCCACAGCCCTGCATCTTTACAGCCCACATCCCTGCAGCCCTGCATCCTTGCAACCTGCAACTGGTATCCCTTCACCCTATATCCCTAAAGCTTGCGTCCTGCAGCTCTTTAACCTTGCAGCCCATAGCCCTGCATCCCCCAGTTCCATATCCCACACTGCATCACACAGCACCCCATCCTTACATTCCAGGTTCTGTGCCCCCATATTCTTGCAGTCTGCATCCCACAGTCCTATGCCTTTGCAGCCTGGCTAGCAGAGCCCCATATCCTTGCATCCCATATCCCGCTGCCTCGTATCCTCGCAGTCTGCATCCCACAGCCCTGGACTTTCACAGCGCACATCCCAAATCCCTGTACTGCTTCAACCCACACTCCCAGTCCTGAGTCCCTGTACCCCTGCAGTGTATATCCCTCACCCTGTATTCCTTCATCCCGCTGCCCTGGACCCCTGCAGTTCGCATCTCCAGCCCTGTATCCCTGCATCCCACTGCCTTGGATCCTCAGAACTATAAACACCAATCCCTACAACCCCAGCCCTGCACCCCAGCATCCCTGGCTCTGTACCTCTGAACTCTTGCAGCCCACATCCCCAGCTCCGTACCTCTGTATTCCTGTATTCCCAGCCCTGTACCCCCACATTCCTGCCTCCTGAGCTCCATACCCTTCCCATCCCACAGCCACGTACTCTTGCAGCCTGAATCCCTAGCCCCACATCCCCATGTCCTTAGCTCTGTAAGCCTGCATCCCACAGCCCTGTGCTCCTGCAGCGCGCATCCCCAGCCTGCACCCCCGCATCCCCAGCCCCGTAACCCAGCATCCCCGCATCCCCAGCTCCATACCCCCACATCCCGCAGCCCTGTGCTGTCGCAGCTCGCATCCCCAGCCCCGCACCCCCGCATCCCCGCACCCCCAGCCCTCCTCCCGCAGCGCTCCCGCTCACCCAGCATCTTGCTGAGCACGGCGTTGTGCAGGTCGGGGTTCTGCTGCGCCAGCCGCTTGCGCTCATCCTTCGCCCAGACCATGAAGGCGTTCATGGGCCGGCGGATGCGGGAGTCCTCGGCGGCCTTGCCCTCGGGGCGGCCGGCCGGGGGGCTGTATCCATAGCCCGGCTCGGGGCTGGGCGTGCGGCT
>WBMZ01000622.1:0-39799 GCA_013400975.1 Atrichornis clamosus | reverse complement strand
AGGGGAGGGGAATGGAGGGGAAAGGAGACTTGTAATTTGAGGGATAGATGTAAAACCAATCACAGATAAAGGAAAAAAAGAAGAATTTTAATACTGAATCTCTAAATACATCCACCTTTCTCATAANAACCAATCACAGATAAAGGAAAAAAAGAAGAATTTTAATACTGAATCTCTAAATACATCCACCTGGGGTTTCTCATAACCTTAGTGTGGTAAAGAACACCTCATATGAGCATTCCATGAAGAGAGGACCAAAATAGTATGTTATTACACCCATATCCAATATGTGATTTGCCTGACATTTACCACAAATCAGGCTGCTCTAGGACCCTAGCAGAGTGACCATAGGTATATGTGCTCACACATGTGTTTGCAGATTGTCCTGCAAAAAGCCTTGCATAATTTTGGCATTCTATATTATAAACAGATAAAGAGAGGTTATTCCTTTTTAAAGGTGAAAGACAAACCCTAGAGGGGTCTCAAAGAAAAAGGGAAACGTGAGCAGTGAAATGATATGAATTATGTGAGCTCAAAGGCAAGGAATTAATGTAAAGCTACTAGAGCCATTTAAGCAATGGCATATTGAGGCTCCAAAAAGAATCTTGAGAAGTCAGAATTAGCCCAGAAAGCAACAGCCAAATCTCAGTGGTGGGTGCTATGCAGAGGGTCTCTACAGAGCTATATGTCAAGAAATCCCGAGACAGAAAAACTCTGTCTGAATTCAGACCAAATGAAATGGTGAAAGTGCCTGGGGATATGATGGCTGGAACATCTGACAGCACTCTGGTAAAAGGCCAAGGGGGGCACTAGGCCAGCTGCCATCACAGCTAAGTTCACCACCTAAGGAGATAGAAATTCTTCTCTGCCTGTCATCAGAGAACTGCATCTGTTTCTCTAAATGATATACAAGACCTCATGTATGTAGCAGGAACCTTTGCCTCAGAAACTGAACATAGCATGGGGGAGTTGGGGAGCTGTCCCCGAGGAGCAAGGCCATTCACTCAGGCACAGAGACAGCAGCTATGATTGACAGGATCGGTTCCATCTGGAGAGAACATTCAGCTGAGAGTACTTTTCTGTCCTTGTTTTAATGTTCTTTATTCCTACATCTTTTTATATTTGTCTTCAGTCACATCAGCACAAAGGATTTTCTTTTGATCTGATTTATGCTCTAGCCAGGGGCTCTCTGAATCTGAGCAGGGTCAAGAAAATGGAAGAACAAGCATGGGTTTCCTATCTCATTTAGAAGAAATGCATGATGGCTTTCAAACACACTGTTTAGTTCAAAAATCCTCTCAGTAAAAGTTTAAAGAAAGAAACAAGCATACAAACAAAAACCCCAAACCAACAAACCAGACAAACAAACCCCCCAAAACTTCCTCAATTCTTTCTAGGACATGAAATGAAATTAAGGTAGATTATGTATCCTTCACTCTAGTGATGATCGCATCTGTGTTTCTCAAACTACTTATGTGAAGCTGTCTTTCTTATGTATAGGAATAATGAATATGAATATTTCTCCCTGAGGATGATTAATCACTAATGATTCTGCCCAGAATAAAGCTATAAAGCTATAAAGCTGTTTCCAGTTTTCTTAGGAATATCTACAGAGAAGATCCTCATCAGCAGTCCATAATGATGATGATTCATTTCCCCAGCACTCCCAAACTCATCCCTTCCCCTCTGAAAGCATTCAGTTTTGCAAACTCAGTGTTTAATTTTTATTATATCAAATATAAATAGATTTGTCTCTGCACGGAAAAAGTGATTTTTAAATCAAGGTCTTGACTAATGCATTCAATATTGCCAGGGAAAAGAGAATCACATCCCTAGAACCGAGCTAACCTATAACCACACCTTATATTTTATATCCTCTTCATAGTGTTCTATGAAGCTATTAGCTGGGCAGCCAAACTATTTTGTGACTCAGTAATCATTTATTTCCCTCAAATGCTCTAAATAGATAATTTCAATAAATATTTTAGGTCGTTTTCTATTGTTATAGGTGCATTTCAGATTGGAGTGATGGATGGGTCTTAAAAGTGTCCGAAAATAATTCAGTCTATTACCTGGAACGTGTGTAACTCCACCATGGCCTGGTTGAGATATGTTTGATTATAACATGCCATTGATCCTCAACATGTAAGGAGGCATATTGAACCACAAAAATATCTATTAAATCATGTAAGTGCTGACATTTTTATTGTGGATCTTTCAAAATTACTTTTTCCCCCTTTTCACATCTGTTAAAAGATCTTACAGATGCTTCTCCATCTTGCAGAAATTCAAGTGTCCCATGCATAAACATCCTAAATTTAAAATATTTTCTTGTGACTTTATATTTTTTCTATACTTCAACTCTGTAATGAAGTTATATTTTTTCACATTGAGCCTTGTCTTGGTTTTGGCCAGGACAGAGGTTTGGGGTTTTTTTCTGCAGTAGCCATGATGGGGCGGAGTCTGGAGCCCTGTGAGCAAGTCTAGTTTGTTATTCTATACCACTTCACTCAGGGCTGGGAGCCAAGGTAAGGGGCTTTTGCTCTTGGTTTCTGGGAAGAAGGCGTGTCCCTTTCTGGTCAGGGAAAACATGACTGCGGTCAAGTTGGGTCAGGCCAAGTCTGTGGTGAGCAATTTTTCATGTAAATCACTCTCTCCTTGTGTACTTTAGTTATTAGTACTATTGCTGTTACTTTTCTTATCTCATTGCTGTTTCCAGCTAATTGTTTATACCTCAACCCATGATCTCTGCCTTTTGCCTCCCACCAGAGCTAGGTGTGGGGGAGTGGTGGGAGTACCAATTAAGAGTTGAATCCTTACGAGTGATTCAGTTAGATGTTCTGTTCAACATCTCCTTCCCTAGCTCCAACAGGCACACTGTTACATTAAAATCTTTATAAAACATTTTGAAAGACCCAAGTGCAAAGACATATACATATGCATGTCTTTAGCAAGATATTGTAATATTTTTATTTTTGTACTAACTAAAAGTAACAATTTTTGAGCACAAGATTGTATTTGGTTTATTTTTCCCCCTCTCTTACTCCGTAAACAGAATCCTGTGCATACCGTCATCCTTCCTATTTGCCTTGACTAGCTCATACCTTGAATGAATCAACAAAATCTGTCTTGGGACCAGAAAAAATGTAGTGTTCATGTGCTACAGATGAAACATTAAGTGTGAGAAAGCTTTATTCTTCCTAGGCATGTGCTCATACTGTCTTTGCAATTTTTTATTGCAGCTAAACAGCTACCAAACAACCTTGACATTTATTAGATCATATCCTAGTACAGGAGGTCAAATTCTTTCCTAGGCAGACCCGAAGTTGTTGGAATATGTGTTAAATTTGTGTAATACGGGAAAAAAGTAGAAGAAAAAAGTCAGATCATGGCTGAATTTTGGAAGCATTCTATCTGCGCAACAAAAACTTCTAATGTTCGACTGGTGCTTTGCTGGACAGGAATCTGGTAAACATCATGTAACTGTCTATGGAAACCAGAAATGCTTTGATCAGCATCAGTGTCTTAAAAAGCCTTCAAAATATGTATGTAAGAGAGAATACATAATTTCACTGACAAAGCTGTTTACTTCTGCGCTGATGTCTGCCAGGTCCTACACCATTTAACTGTGTCTCATACCAAAACAACCAAATAATTCTGTCAATATGTAGAGACCCATGACAATACTGTTATCTATCATAAAAATGACATACTAGACTGCAATGGTAAAAGAGAACTTCAACCCTTAAAGTGATAAAGACTAAGCAAACTCTACCACCCCTAACTTGGATGAGTGCGTTGCCTACTTGAGTAAAAGAAATTTCATATGAAAAATGTCTTTGTCACTACAGAAACCAGGTGGGTTCTTGAAACCAAGTGAGTTTCAGTGAGAGAGACTGATAGCACAGAGAATATGCCTTGCAATTGACATGAGGATTTTTTTTAATTATTCTTTATGAAAAGAACCTGACATTCGCACACTTAGTAGTCTAATTATATAGCAGTAAGGCTGACACCTGATGAATAAAAAAGTGCTTATATCCTAAAACATGATGTATTTTATGTTCATGTAAGATACTTGGTTTTAGTATGCTTCATCATCATGAAACACTGTGCAAGAACTTTCAATTTTACTGTAGTTTTAGTACAGAGCATTCAATATTCAAGACGTTCAAAGAAAATTGATTTGGGTCTTATGAGTGTTTAAAGTTTGTAGTAAAAATATTTTCCATATGTTTATAAATCATCTTAAATTAGTCTGGTTTTATTTAGCTATAGAACATACAGATTATAACAGTATCAATGTACTGACTGGAAATCAGGTACAATTTAAAACCTTTGCACGTGAATAAAGACCTTTCTGCTAGTTAATTGAAATTCCAGAAATCTAAACATTCAAAAATTTTTTAAAGGATCTATGTACTTTGTCCCTCTTCTTTCAACTACATCTGCATTTATGGACTTTATTTCCTTTTGATAATGTTATTTCATCTTGATGTGTCAAAGGATTGTACTTAGGAAGGTAAATAATTAGCTGGTAAGCAGGTCACATTGTGTCATTGACTTTGAACAGCCCTGTGAATTTCACAGGAAGTTGTGCTTTAGGTAATATTGATTGGGTTTGTAACATTTAAAAAAATATGAATGTTCAAACACACACACACACACGTGTCTTCTTTCTGAATCTCCTATGTTTTCAGTCATTT
This sequence comes from Atrichornis clamosus, assembly GCA_013400975.1. Classification (NCBI taxonomy): domain Eukaryota; kingdom Metazoa; phylum Chordata; class Aves; order Passeriformes; family Menuridae; genus Atrichornis; species Atrichornis clamosus. The sequence continues at coordinate 35,093 of WBMZ01000622.1, read as the reverse complement.
ATGTTTTATTTATTACCTGTGTGCTGAGAAAGAAATAAATAATATGAATCAATTGTATAACAGTGAAGACTGCAGGAACATAAAAGGATGCTATAAAGAGAGAGATTAATTATACTTCATCGTCAAGGAAGACAGAACAAGAAATAATTACCTCAAGCTTCAGTGGGAAAAATGTAGGCTAAATATTAGGATAAAAGATTTACTGCTGAAAGAATAGTTAAACAATAGAATAAGCTGTCAAGGAAAATTTTGTAACTGCCATAATTGGGATTATTAATGGCTAGAACAGTTGGCCAACTAAAAAAGATAGGTTACTGATAACAACAACGAGTTCTACCATAATGTAGATAGATCTTTTTGCCTAACAGATAGCTTGTGCATCTGAAATATTGGCCCTGGCTGGGTGAAGTAGTTCTCTTCTACCCAGGAGGTTTTGGAACGTATCAAGTTTCACATAGAAAAGTTCAGTATATGAATAAATGAACGAGTCAGCTAGTTAAAGGCTTGCTTGCCCAAACTCCTGACAATGTTCTCTAAATATCAACACTTCCTTTATTCCACGATACACATTTGTATCTGTACCATTACTAGACATTCTCTATTCCTACTACAACAGTGCTAGTATCATGCTAGTTGTGAAAATTTACAAGCATTAAGTACATAGTTCTGTAGTCACTAACATAACAGAAAATGTCTCGAACAAGTGTATAGACTCAGCCCAAATTTAATTTCAGTCAAATATACTGCAAAATATTTCTATTCTTTTATGTATTTTAGAAGAGATGCTTACAGCATTTGTTTAAAGTGTTTTGTTTTGTTTTGTTTTGTTTTGTTGGTGTTTTTTTACAAAATATTTGGAAACAAAACCTAAGTCAGGAATTTGGTGGATAAAACCTCAAATATTCGTGCTTTCCAAATTAGTTAGTGTTTTATATTCTATATGTTCTGCAGTATAATATGAAGGAATAAATTAGTGGTAGTGAATTTATTAGAAGATTGTTTTCAGGCACAGAGCACCAATTGTAATATCAAATCACCAACTATATGTTCAAACCATTGTCAATAATGTCACTTAATTGCATGCTGGGATATTAAATTCAAACCAAATGGTAAAATGTGCATTTGAGATTGATTAGTTTATTACATAAATGCATTAGCTGGTTACTTAAAATTGATTAGCAAGGTTTCAGCTCAGTGCAGGAAATTGCTACGTTAATCCCAGCACTTCTCTCTTTATTCTCCAATTACTTCAAATACGCTACATGCACTGCAACTGGTGGGAAAAAAATTGTGTTGGCCTTCTTCAGAAATTCTACCCATAAATCACAAGAGGCCAAAGACAGAATGTTTCATAAAGAAGTTTTGCTCTTTGACTTACAGTACATAAGCATGCTGGGAACTCAGAGAGCACATCCCTTGCAACCCTGCTTATTTACTAGGAGTAGTATCCAAAGAACTTAAGCAGAATGCTGAATTGTAGTTGCCCACCTTGAAAGATATGATCTTGGCAAAAAGCCCTGTTTGGTATACATTTATTCTTGGAAAGCAGTTCAGTGCCACAGGCTTTATATTTTAAATTCCAAAGGTGTTCACTGCTGTATAGTTCAGCATGTGTGGAAGTGAAGCATCTGATTTGTCAGGCTGAGCAAATTTCACTTAAATAATGGCTCAGCCTGATCAAGGTAGAGAAAGCTGGTGTTGCTTCAGTGGAGTGTCTATAATCTGGTGGATCGTAACATACACTCTTAGCATCAGGTTTTCCATAAAGTAACAACAGTATCTGATATTTTCCCTTAAAACACAACTGTGCTGACTGCTGGTGCTTGTGCACACATTCTAATGAACTAGTTTGAGATGCTTGAAGAAATCCTCCAAAGGTCTAAAATCTATTCTCTCCTCAGCCTGAGCTGAAGCAATTTCAACATGAGGAGGGACTAATACGGAAAATGGGAGAGACTGCAACCTAGTAATCACTCACCATGGTGAAGTCCTTCATATTCGTGTTTTTTCCTAGATTTTCTGGTATTGTTATTGCTCTATTTTCAGGAATCATTATTACAAAATTAATACAAGAAATGTATGGTGCAACCAACTGACTATCTTTCTGAAATCAAATTTTAAGAAACAGGAATGAACTTTACTTCATCCTTTTAAAATGAAAATAGGTCTTTACATTTAGGAGAGCATTCTGGATCTCAAATAGGATGTCTCTTCAAACTTAAGCTTCTCCCTGAAACAATGTTTCAGGTATACCTCTGTCTTCACTCTATTTTCATATATTTTAATGACCTCTTGCTTGCCACCAAGTTTTAGATGCCATTTTGATGTGTCAAACACTTTCTAGTCCCACATAATTTCTAGTGAGTGTGATGTTCTCTGTGTTAGGATGTCAAATGCATTATAACAACTTGTATTCAAACATCAAAATTCTTTGAAATGTTAAACCAATTAATCTAACTCAGAATTTTGAACTGATTATAAATCTCAAAACTAATTTTCACTGGGGGTAAGGACAGATTCCTTTGGCAACTTCACTTATGTAGACTGTTATAGGAAATAGCTGAATTTTACTGTTTTTAACTGGTTTCTAAAATTCCTCTTAAAAATTGTCCATGGACTCCAAGCATCCACTGATCGCATTACAAATATGTTGAGATTAGTCTCAAAAAAAAACTTATGACAACCCCACTCCCTCTGTTTCCTGGTGTACACCTAGTTATTCCATTAGTTATATGAACATTTATAATAACAAGAAAAATGTTTGGTAAATGTCTTTGGTACTTTGGTACTTTGGTAAATGTCTGCTATTAATAATCCTATAAAGGATCTACAAATCTGGCATTTTTTTAACCTTGTCATTCTCATGTAATATCAAATAGATAAAGATGCAGATCTCTTTAGACAAAGTTTATTCAACAACCTTCACCTCCTGTGGTGAAAAAGGGAAATATTATTCTGTTAAAGAACAGCAAATTTTGTGGAAAAAAGAACAATCCTAATAATATGGACATCTCTGAAAACCTGCCACACATATATAAGCATAGTAGCCACTTTCTTTTATCCTCAACTCCTTGTGGTACATTAGAAGTGCCTTGAATAAAGGTTTGCAAATAAAAAGGAAGGTACTGTATCAGTTGCCATTTGATATGATTAGTTGATGGCTTTTTTAAGATTTGGGAAATTACACAAAAGGACCTAGTCAAGTGCTGGGTCTTCCTTTTGGAAGAACAACTGATTTGAAAAATATCCCTCATAAATATATCTCTAAGCCCTTAGAACAATTAGAACAATTGTTCTAATTTCCTTTGTTTAGGAATACACCAGAAGATGAGTTTGTTGCCTGAAGTATTTCGGTAAACAAATCTTTAAATGACTCCTGCAAAGTATTAGAAGAAAACAAATTCGGATTAATTTGGATCATCATCAACACAAGTATTTATCAACAGCCAACAGATCCCAGTAGTTGTACTCCCATAACAAAGACCAAGAGATAATACCATATATCTACTCTGATATTATAGTAGTGTTAATATTAAATGCCTGTAGTAAATATTACATCATTTAGCAACTTGGAAGTAACAATTCATTAATCCAATCTTAAGAAAAGGTAGGGTTTTCTAACAGCAACAAATAATTAAATCAAATCACAGACAAGCAAAAACCATATCATCAAAAATGAGACAAAATGAGTTGCATAAATTAAAAAGAAGTTATTATCAGTAGGTCAGAGTTCATTAACGTCTGCAGAACCAGAGGAAACAAAGCAAAGCAAAATGTATCACATGGATTTGTTGACTATTTTTAGTGGAAAAATATTTGAGAGCACTTGGTAAATATTCTCATGTGAGCACTTGGGGAATGCTGAACCTTTGGACTTATTTTAAATTTTATTTTTAAATGGAAAAAAACCAGCTAGTTCTGATGAAAATGAAAAAGTTTAAAATCACCAATTTCATCTTTAAGCTTTAAGACATATTCTTATTGATCTACTCCATCTTTCAAACTATTATTTCTCCTTAGGTTCCTTCTGAGTGTTTTGCTGTTCAAAGATATGGGAAGATTTGTGAAAACGGAGTTGATTTCTGTGTAATTCTGTTGTTTTTAATTATTTATTCTTAATTAATTTAATTATTTTAATCTTAATTATTTAAAATGAAGATTAGTACTTTATTTGTTTATAATACTTTGCATTTGTTGGATGTTACAGCACCTTCTCTGTTTCTCGAGGTCACTGTCTGTCCATCAGTGTATATTCCCCTCTTTTCACTGAGATTCAGTAGATTCCCGTAGTGAATCACAGTAAATAAGCACAAGCAAAACTTTCTGGAACTTTAAAACATAAAATTTTATTAACACTAGGAACCTTTCAAAATGTGGAAATATAATCATTAAAATTAATCACTACCTTTTTAAAAAGTACTAAGTTCAAAGATTTGGTACTTCCTAGTAGATAGATATTTATTGCTATTTCTTTAATAGTTACCTGCTTTTAATTTGTAGGAGCATAACTGATGAACCAGATGATTCAAACTGTTTTATAAATCCTGGATTATCTAGAAGTGTTTGTAAATTAATGCAAATAAATAATTTGAATTCCATGGACTTGAGAGTTGATCATCTTGAGTTTTCATTACAAGTCCCAACTTGGTAACCTGTTGTTGTTAGACTGCATTCATAGGCAAATTTCTGAATGCTAATGAGTTCTTATTTTGCAGTGTATACAGAAGAATTCAAGCTATGCTGGCTCCTGAATATAAAGGAGGTAGCTGAGGTCCCGTTAAGACTCAGTTTTGCTTCTTTTATTTAAACACTATATACTTGTCCTGCAGCTCACAATTCAGCATATTCTCTAAATTTTATTAGATCATATTTAACCAAACAGAGAAAACTATTGTATGAGGATCTTTTTGGTAGGATAGCAGCACATATATGTAAGTCATCGTTCATTAAGAATTAACCCTTGAAGAATTTATTTGTGTTATAATTAATTTATACTTTGAAATTCAATTATTTGATTAATCCAAGTGTTACCCGAATACTTGTGACTGGTAAGTAGTACAACCTAATGATCATAGTTAACACTAGCTTGACACCACTATACACAAAAGTGTATGCATAAATACAAATATAAATACCTATACATATTTATATGCTTAGAGAAATAAATACATGCCTTAGGAATGTTAAAAGTGCTTTTTTTTCTACCATGTTTTTATCCTGTTATGTAGGTTATTTAGTTTTTTCTAACCAATTATATCAGCAAAACATGGCTCTTAAATTCTCTAAAACATGCTGATAAAAATCTTATATTGAGTTCATCAATGTGTCATGAAAATTTTTTGTAGGTTTATTGATGGTAATGTGTGACATGAGGTGAATCTATTTTTTCCTTCCTTTTCACCGTGCCATCTAAGAAATACTTCTGAAAATCTTCCATATAAACTGGATTGCTTTCAGTTTTATTTGATCAAGATTCAACTTTTTTCTTCTAATTATGTTTGTGTTTCATGAGCATATGTTTAGTTTATAGATCCATAGTCAATATATTACAAAAAGATGGTTAAATCAGTCCCAATGGAGTTGCATGGTGCTGCAGCTGTGCTGCTTTGCAGACCCAATTGGTTGATTTAATTCCAAGACCACTAACTCAGATGTCTTTACATTGAGTGATGCTCAATTACTTTGTTCATATAACCTCATGCCCCACACAGCACAAACCAAAGATCTAATTTTAAAATATTTTCTAGAAAGAAATAAATAAAAATAATTTTTAATTTTGATTCCTAGAAAGCCATTTTAATACACTGTTTTCTTCAATGTGGGATTAAAAGAGAAGTTAACAACTCAGTCTCAGCTGTCATATGCTGAATAGGTTTCTAAACAGTGAATTCAATTAAATATCTAAACATGCAATGTATAAGTAAATAATTATTTCCATCAAAACACATTTAAATCCTAAGTCCCCAATAAAATGTCTTACTTTGCAGGGAAATCACCACGTGCTTGATATTCTATAATTAAACATATTCTCTTCCTTGAACTTTCTCTGATTTGTCAATATTTTTTTCAATAATATGCAGCAAAACAAGACCCATGTTATAGTAACAACTCTAGAGTACTCAAAGGATACAATAAATATAATCATCCCACTTCTACTCAATCCATTATTTATGCCTGAGGATCACATGGACCATTTGACCATAATACTATATCTGGAACTTTCATTCTGCTGTTGGCCAGCTTTTTCTAAAATGCTATCGTTGATATCACTGAAACACTAAATTGAAATCCATGTCATGCAGCAAGCCCTGTCACCACCTGATAGCCTCATTGGGAAATTTTAAATGTAGGTATAATGTTATGCTTTTCCTGTTTGACTGGACCTTTCCAAATCTTTCAAAATTAACTGAAAAATCATAATTACAACCAACTTCTTCTTGGATAGAAGATAGAAAGACCTGATGATTCAAGATCAGTATATAAAGCAATGAATACTTGTACCACTTTTTACTGTAAGATTAAAAACTTGAAACTTATCACAGAGATATGATTATATCCTCTCAAAACACTGAATAGCTTAATTATTATTTAGTTCTTAGGATTGGCATGTGACCAAACCAATCAAAGGATTCTCTTGTTTGTTATGTGATTTTAAAATTAAAATTTAAGTTATTTCTGCTGATCATATACAGAATCACAAAAAGGCTCATGTTGGTAGAAATCTCAGACCAACTAATTCTCTTTTCTGTCTCAAAGTAGGGTCAGTTATAGCAGGTTGCTCATGGCTGTTTCAAGTCAAATTTTAAATATTTCACAGACAGACTCTCAAGGAAACCTCTCCAGGCAACAGGTTCCATTGTTTCACTACTCTAATGTTAAAAAAAAATAAAAATAAAAAAAGTAGAACTTCCTGTATTTGCATACATGCCTCCATGCTTCTGTCACGTCGCTGGATGACAGTGAGAATAGTTGCTCCTCATCTTACTCTACCCCACATTTTATACATATGTTTGCTGGTGTTTTATTACTTACCTTATCTATAGTCTCTAGCATCCAGTCTAAGCATTTCTTTATTGACTGATGACAGCTCTCCCTGCCTTCCATTACTCTGTGTGTGTCTATCTGCATCTGTGTTATGACTACATGTAGTGTGTCTAGTGCTCTGCACTAACCTAGTTGATATTTTGTCATCATTTATTTTCTTCCTTTCTTTCAAACCATAAAACAAACAAATTCCCCACTCCTCCAAGTGAAACAAGGCAGTCTGTGTGTGTGTATTTTTATGTGTGTTTTGTCAATAACGAGAGAGATGTGGCTTCTGTGGACCCTCAGGACCTATCCATTCTGTATTTAAAACATTCCTCCAGAAGATTTGTTTTGGTTTTCCTATTGGTTTTGGTTAATGAATTGAGCTCTTTTAAAACATGAAATGATAAACATTTCTACCTTCATTCTGGTGTCCTAAGAGATGTTGTTCATCAATCAATACCATTTGGTTATCTTTTGCAATTGACATGAACACAACTGATTAGTCTTAAGAAAATTTGCCCTGAATTTAGACTTGTTAGAAATGTAAAATTCTTTCTGAAAGGTAAGGATAAAATGTTTCTGAAAGAATCAATTGCACGTGAAAATACTCCCTAACCACTTTTAGTAAGGTAGATCTTTAAACACTCTGAAATCACCCTGATCTCCTGTTTTATTTTTTTTATCTTGTAAGGAGAGGGTCAGTGTAGTGTATTCCTTTCTGATCCTACATCCACAAATGTGATTCAAAATTTTATCCAAACCCAATTTGAATGCCTTTGTTAATTAGATATTTAAATATTATGGAGATTTCAGTGATCACTCTTCAGTACTTTTCTTGGTGATAGAACACAAAAGTTTGCTTTGATTGGATATTTTGAAATATCCTAATGGATACCTCAGGTTATGCCATCATTTTAAGTATGAACATGAAGCGTAAAAGAGTAAAGAAATTCTGCCTAAGTTGGCTGACATGAGTGTGCAAATGTTGATATTTGTACATTTATATTGGTACATTTGTACATTTATGTTGGTATTTAAGGTATGATATATCAATGGTATCTAAACAAGAACCTGCTACTGAGGCTCTTATGATTTGAAATGGAGTAGAAGGTAATTGAAAGAAAATGAGGTGGATCCTCTGAGTTGTAAAAGCAGCATAATATTCCTTGTATGCCAAAAATATGAAGAAAGAAATTTAGGAAACAGAGGAGACAGAAAAAGAAGGTCAAATGTTTATCAGGTTACATACACGTCTGAGATGAAACATGTAAGCTTTTAGAAGAATTAGTAAGGGTCTGGACTTTATCAGTTAGGTCTTATCATCTAAGGTTGTGTGAGTTTGACTGATGTTCTGAATCCAATGTAAATAAACCTTCACCTTTCAAAATCAATATCACGACTAGTATTACACTTCATCTTTGGAATAGCTGACAATGCTATCAAGGAAAGACAATTGACAATAATGACAATATAACTTGAACTTTTTCTGTACTACAAGATGTCTGAAACACGTCAGTGGTTCCAAATATTGATGGAAAACTTTTCTTTATTCTTATTTTTCTTTACTTTTTCTACTGTGTGATAATCTCAATTAGCAGTCTAGTGCCTTTCACAATTACCATATTCAATTTGGAAAAGGAGAGGAGCACTTCTAGAAGATGATGAAAAGGGTGACTGTAAGTTTTTAACGGGATGCAAAAATTGAAAATCAAGCCACAGTAGCCTTATACCAGAGAAGAAGGTTAGAAAAAAGACCCCTATAGAGTATATTGATTTTACTGCCTCCAGTTTAGGTAAATGAGAGAGCTCTTTCTAAATTGTGAAAGACATATGAATATTTTAAATAAATACAAGAGTAATGCTGTTAAAAAGAATGAGAGGCAGTTTGTCAAGCAAATTAAAAGTTTGAACTACTCACTCTACAAAAGCAATGTGGGTTTTAATTCCTTCACATTTGAATCAAGACATATGTTGTCCCTTGTAACTCACACTATACCTGTTGAAGGCATCCTTTTACTGTCTGCTTTTTAAAGTGTTATGTGGTCTTGAACAACCTCTAATGTTACCTTTACAGTAAAAGAAAGCATTATAATGGGAAAAGGAAAATAAAACCCATGAGTTTACTTAATTCTATGACCAAATTTGTTTGCTGCTATCCAAGCTGAATAGTGTCTTATGCTGAAATTAATCCTGCTAGAATCCCAGGATGAAATCTTGTCTACTTTGGAATCAGTGATAAAACCCCGCTGGATTTCCATGAATGCTGCATTGTGCATAAACTATTTGGAGCAAAAAGAAAGAAGGCTTAAAAGCATAATGGATAATGTTGATTTCATGATAAGTGAAATTCTGATTGCTGTTTCTTAAGTCTGCCCAGTCACTTCTTTTTAAATGTTATTTTTCAAATTAATACCCTTGTAATTTTAGACAGATAGTATCTGAAGGATTCCCAGCTGTATGCTCAAAATGCTACTGCTAGAAGCAAAATCAAACACCTATTTCCACAATGGATCTTTCCATAACATATTGCAACCCATATTGACTCCAGCTTTGAACATTTATCAAGATTCATCTCTAGCGTGACTCTTAACATTTTTTCTTGCTATTTTCTGCACAAAGCAAAGAGGTACAAATAAGAGGAATTCTAAATCTGTGGTGAAGAACTTACACTTTCTGTAAAGGAAACTTGCTCTCTAGACAATTCTGCAGCACATGAAACTATTTTCTAAAGACGGTGTTTACAAAGTTGGTCAAAAAAAAAAGGAGAACACTTTATTCTTTTTTTTTTTTTTAATTAGAAAAGGCTCAACACTACAGGTCTTCAGCTTGTGAATTACATCCAGATGATTTCAGCTTCTTGGCAGGAAGGAATTTTTTTTAGGGAATACAGTGACAGTTGAGCTCTGGTTTTATGTGGCTGTTCACACATGGTAAAATAACATTGCTTGCCCGTCTCCATTATGAAATTGAACATGGTTTACCACGGTAGAGTCAGGTTTAGCCAATTAGACCAATGAACTTTGGTCTGTATGCTTAGCAAATACTGAGGTATCATTAGAACAAAGTAGATGTGGAATGTTGTTTATGCAAGGAGGTTTCTTCAAATTTGAGTTGTTCTTGGAGGAAAACAGGCTGTGCCAACACAGCTTCTTCAAAACAGTGAACTTAACTGTTACTTCAGAAACCCTAAAAACATTAAGACACAGGATCATGGTAAAGACAGAAGGTAAACAATAAAAAGCTTGGTTTCGAATAGTGTATATGTATATTAGAGCAGATTTTACTCGAGTACTTTAGTTTGTAGGATAAATCTGTTGGATAACTTCTAAATAACACTTTATGTATTCACAGTTCAATCTAGAGATAATAAAGAAATAAAAATAAATAAATAACTACCAGTATAAAACCATAATTCCAAGAAATAATCTGAGGGTAAAGCCAATTATGATTCTGTATCCTTAACACTATAACTTTTTAGTAGCCTAAATCACAGAACTATTTGTTGATTCCTTCAGAGGTAAGAAAGAGCTGATAGCATACAATCCGAAGGATTTCTAAGTGGAACACCATAGGCTTATGTATGTGCACTGTTCCCTTATGTCAGAGCTGGTTTAAGAAATGGGTTACTGGGTGGTGTATCTCAGCAATCCACGACAGAAAGCAATCAACATAAACATACCAACACCACAGCCTAAAAACTTAGTCATGACTAACTACAGTTTAGTTGTGACACTTCAATGACTATAGCATGAAATTCTCCGTAAGAAAACTTTGTTCAGTTACAACTACCATAACATCATAAAAAACTAACAATGTAATATTTCTACACAAGAAATATGTTTTGCCAGAATAGAGAAAATCTGTTTACTATTTTTATATTAGAAAGTCAGATGCTATCTTAACCATGTTTTCCATGTATTCACAGGAAGGGAGATTCAATTACCTGTTTGCAATTAAATAAACTGTCTTTTAAAAATATGGATGCCCTCATTTTAGCAAATGCCATAATAACAGGACTATCCATTCTATACGGATCAGTATACTGAAGCTTTTACTGAGGTTTTTTTCATCCTTACCAATACTGTGGCACATTAGTACGAAGACAAAGAATGGCCTCTAACTACAGGAATTTCTGTTTCTTTCTTCTGTAGCATCACTTCAGATCAGTTTTTAGTTTTTTCCATATCGTCCTCATTAAGAGAATCAGTATCTGAGTTCAGACTGTGTTGGAAGCAGAACATTTAATGACCTGAGTAAGCCAAAAAATATTACATACATTTGCATTAGGGAACCCAGTGGTGCTAAGGAGCTCTATGATGAGCTAGGGGAAATAATAATGAAATACAATACTGTTTCTTTCCAGGTCTCTGTTAAATTATTATCTTCTTGCACAACATAAATTATGTTTTCCTGAGGTGAAGTCAATGAACTCAGTGGAGCAGGATGAGGTCCTTTTCTCATTGTCTTTCCATCTTGCCTTACCTTCTTCCCCTTTTAAAGGAAATTTTTAAAGGAAAATCCTATCCCACTTCAAATAAAGTATAGATCAATGTAATATAGTTCCACAGAAATGACCATATCTATCTATAAATTCTGAATCTAATTAAAAAATTCAATTTCATTCTATAAATTTTTACATTCCCCTCTATTTTGTGGCTCTATAAAAGGAGCATTTTTTCTGTTTATTTGTTTGCTTAAATGATGTAAAATTATCTCCAGACGTTCTGCAAAGGAGGAGCATTGGTAAGGAGCAGGTATGGGGAACAGGACAGCAGGTAGTACCGCAAAACTTGGAAACATTCCACTTGATATTACATCTCTATTGACAATCCAGGGATAAATACATATTGGACAGTGAGTTACCTATGTCCCATTCCTGTTCTGTTGTCACCACCAAGGACTGTAGAGCAGATTTCTTTTTTTTCTTTTCTAATGAAACTTCTCTGGAAAAATTAAGACGACAAAAGAGTCTCTGAGAGCTAAAAGACCTTTACAGGTTTTTAAAATAAGCCTTTGAGAAAGAGATGAAAATATAAGAAATAAGAACTCAAGCAAAAACATTTCCCAGATCATTAAGAAAATGAACATAGTTACCACATTGATAGTGTTATGAGGAAGAGCGTCTAGATCATAAAGAAGACAGACGGGCTTGAAACATGGAATAAGAAACAGATGGAGATAAAGATTTGAACATGTAAGTGAAGGAAACTCTTTCTTTAATGTTTAGTCAGAAAAAGGGTATCTATTAACAAGTTTTTATGGGGTGAGAGGACTGGGAAATTAAAAAAAAAAAGGCAGTGAGGAAGAGAATGTCCAGCTTTGAACTGCTTGTGTCTTTCAGTGACATCACCCCCATGTCTTAAATTTGATGTCTTTCTGATATTTGGTTCCTATAATTAGTGAACTTAGAGATGGAAACTGATAGTATTAGAGAAGCAAATATTTTATTCAGACTGAAGACAATATGGGCAAAGACGGTGTGAGCATTCACTGACAGGAAATGAAGTTCTAAAATAACAAGCAGAGATTTGAGCTTTTATGGTCCATACACTCTCTTGAGAAATTATCAGATAGCTCCTGTTATGCTGGTAAACTTTAAGATCTAAGCATGTCTTTATAACTGTATTCTAAATATTGGCAGAGAGCTATCTGACATCAAAACTACTAACACAGTAGCCCTTGGCAATCCTTCTTAAATCTACAGGATTTTATCTTATCTGGTGTGGAAAGCTGAAGCTCCATTTAATCCAATCTTCAATTGCAGGTTATTTTTCATACTTCTTAATGGAACACAAGGAAATGTATTTAAAAAGACAGTAGCAAATTAGCATAAATAGTATCTTTTCCAGTAGGGATTAACAATCCCACTGTCACAGATTAAGCAATAGAAGGGAATCACTAGACCTAGCCTTGAAGCATCTGGGATGAGTTATAACTCATGTTTCAAGTTAGAAACAGAGAACATAATATACAATTGCTCATAAAAGAATTATGTTACTGATGCTTTGACGTAATTAATAAAACTGGAATTTTAGCAGGATCACTGTGGCTATGACAGCTGTTCTCAAAAAAAAAGGCAGCTATGATTAGCACAATGCACTGAATATAGTGAATTATCTTGAATTAAATATATTCTTCAAAAAAGTCTGAAGACCATAAATCTTCAGCAAGTTGTTAGGAACTCATGAAGATAATGACAAGAGAGGTCAGCTGAGAGATAGAAGACGACTAAGTACAAAGATTCAAGAGACGCATTGGAGTGTCTCACTATGAAAATGACCAGTCAAATAGGCAGAATACAGACAATAGTATGTATGCAAACACTGATCCCAATGTTGAAATGAAGATGATCTGAATGCCAAAGACTAATCAGAGCCAGAACAGGCAGAGTTCAGGCCACAAATTCAACACTCAGATGATTTCAGCTTACAGTTGGGAGCTCAGTTTTTCATAGTTTTCTTTCCATACTTCAGCTGAAAAAAAGTAACTGAGAGCTGTTTTTGTTTCAGCTTTGTCTCTCCCAGCTTTTGTAACACGATGTGTTTGTCTCTTCAGTAGGTGACACTGACACATTAAACAAAAGGGACAAGAGGAACTCTGCCGTCTCACTCCATTGGGGCTGTGAATTTCAAGAACAAATCTCACATGTCAAGTTAAAATTTGATATTCTAATGTTCATCTAATCTTTCCAAGCTGTCCAAAAAAACTCCAATGAAAATGTTCACATGCAAATTTTTTCCAGTAAGTTCTTAGCAATCATGTGCTATCAGCCAGATGAGCTCCACATTAATCTAACGTTTCCAAAGGAACAGCAGTGACTAATCACACCTTGTAACGGAAATCAACCAGCTCGTCTGGGCATAAGAAATTATTAGTTACTCCAAATACTTACAGGCATAGAGAAACCTCTGTAAGTCTCTTCCAGAGAGGAACTCAGAGAAAGTACTGTCATAAATACTCTTAATCATTCTATGAAATGTAATAGCTTTCTTTCTATTTGCCATATCAATAGCTAAATTCAATTTAAGTGTCAACTATCTGACCATCTGTTATTCCCAAATACTTAGCGTATGAAATTGCAATAATGTAACTCTACTTATTGTCATATTCTGGGCAAAATATAAGTTCCTGTTGTTGTGAAGATAGTTCAGATAGACCAGATATGAAAGACTTCCCCTAAAGTGCAGTGTTTATAAACACTCAGAGCCCCTCTGGTATACATCATACTGAATTTCAGGTGCTAACAGATTTTCTTAGGCAAAAGAGTGAACACAGGACAATATTCTACAAAGAATAGTGAAAGAATCCTATGTTTTACACTTCCGAGGTCTCCAGATGGTTGCTTACTTGCAAAAAGGCTTCTGAAAATGCAAATTGCTTTGGAAAGTATTAATATATTATCTTCTAATTTCATATATGACTTTCTATAAAACAGAAATGATGGGGTATGCCTATGGTAGCAAGAATAAATATACTATCCCAGCTAACAAAATCTAATAGATTAAACCACTCTTTACAGATACTTCTGGAAGTGGCAACATGCCTATTGGTCACCAAAAGGGAATTTCCTAGTCTATTTTGTTCCATTCATTAGAATGGAACATTACAAAGGTTTTTCTTGATTTAAATGACAGCATTTAGTTTTAACATCCCAAGGACTGCAAATTTTATTCCAAGAGATAAAAAAGTCTATGCCTTTTTTTTTTCAAGTTTAAATGTTAAAGGCTTGTATATTTCAGTTATAAGAAGTGTATTCTAGGATATTAGTATAAGTGCAACTTTGTTGCCTAATTTCACTAAATTCAGCAATTTGCATTAGTAGGAAACAGGGCAGAATTGTGATAATGAACACAGCTTGACCCACAAAAAGTGTACAACAGAGTACCTTTCATGAAGAAGAGTCAATCTTTTTGAATACCTGAGTTGCCAGACCAGATCTGTAAGTCTACAAACAACACACAATCTAGCTAATCTACAAACAATGCATCAAGCAGTCAGGGCCCTAAACTCCTAGATCCAGTGCCTTTTCAGATGCCTCTAGGTACAAGGGCCTCTGGCTGTCATTTCAGAATATGCAGGATTCCAATGATGTATTTAACACTTCCAAAACTACATCTTGGGCACACCATGCCAAGCATGACATAGATTCAAAAGTCTAAGCAATAGAAACCCCTTGTGACATCACAGGATTTCACTGGCCCTCAACCAGAATTTATGTTAATGCAAATTTTACAAAACATGGGGATACCCTCTATCCTTGTTGCAGCTTCCACAGTGTACAATTTTCCAAGTCACTGTAGTTAAAAATATAATATTTCTGTTTGAATGTTGTATTTTGCATACATTTAATACTGGCTCACATGACTGGACTAAGCATGGCTATGGAAAAGTATTTTTGAATGTGATATTTCCTTTGTAAATGATGATAGGAAAGTGAAAAAACCTCAAAACAACAGGCATTGGTATGAAGATCAATACAATTCTTCTCTAAATGACTTGAGTCCATTTTGTCAAACTGCAGATACAATTCTTTATGCAGACAAAAGCATTTATGAGAACAATTTCCATTTTTGTATTAATATTGTATTAATCTAACATTCAAAGGACTTACCATTTTTACTTATGAGTATCATTTTGTTTTCCAACTTTGGGAGGGCATGGGTAAAGTGATCACTACACATTACGAAAATTAGTATTAACTTAGTAACGTAGTAATTCAATTCCTTTCAAAAATTTTCATACTCAGAAAATTAATATAATTTTAATATCACCTTCAGATAACAAGCTACATTTCCCCTGTCTATACTGCTAATTAGTAGCTGAAATTAAAGGCATAAATATGTGATACCAGAAAACCTAGTTCTCTAACATTTTGTGAAGTTGGTTCTTTGGGAATCAGTAGAAGAATAGTGGGACAATTGTCGGTGAATTTATTTGCCTGAAGTACAGCTTAAAAAACATCACAGAAAAGGTGTGTGACTGTCAGAAAAGCTGTTTTAAGCATTAAGTCAATCCTTTCAAGATGTTTGCACTTAGGAGATTGTTACATATTGGAATTTTATAACATTAAGGTCAACCTGAAAATAGACACAGTCAAAATGTTTAAGAGTCAAGCTGATTTCAACATTTAGAGGCATCAATTAGAGCATTTCCTCACAATTATTTCTGTACAAGTTAAGAGGTTGAGAATCCTTCAGAAAGCTATATTGCCAATATACACAAAAGAATTGTCTTCATGCTTTTGCAGACAAAAGGCCTGTCAAGTAAACCACTGGCAGGTCCAACAATAGATGATGCTACATTTTCGTCATTTACAATTACTATATTTATTCTGATTTCAATAGTTAGAGAGGACTCTGCATATTACAGAGAACATTATTAAAGCGTGAGCATTTTCTTCATGTGCATAATCTGAAAATAGAATAAAGAGCAAATATAATGAAGGGAACCATCTGTTACTCTGAAACTAAATCAGAAGGTTTTATCATGTGAAAAAAGACACAAAAACTGTTTTAGGGTGAGGCTATGTTGTTGTGGTTTGGTGTTTTTGGTTTTTTTTTCTTTCCAAAGAATTCATTATTCTGCCAGATGCAGACTTAGCCTTTAAGGAATTGCTTCATAAACTTAATTAAACACATTAATCCTTTAAAAGACAAATTAATGTTCTAAATGATTGGTACAGCCAAGAGAGTTGAACTATAAATTCTGCTAAGCAGGTGCATTCCATCTTTTTTTTTCTTCTTCTTTTTTTCCGCTTTTTAATTATCTTGCTTTGATTCATGTTTTCTATATCATTTAAAACACAGGAAATGTTGATAAATTCGGAAAACTAGCTTTGATTATAGCTTCTGGAATTTAAAATAAAATAATCTATTTTGGGGACAACTGTAATTATGTGACATATTTGAAATATTAGTTGCTTCATTTAGTCATCTTTTTATAACAAAATAAGATAGACAATGGAAAGGCCAGGATATTTTCAACTTAAGAAGATGTATATGAAAAGTCTCAGCTGGGGTACAGTTTTATTATAGCTTTAAAAAGCAGGAGAAGGAAAAAGAGAAAAAGAGAGAAGGGAACAGGAAGAGGGTATGAGGCAGAGGAGGAGGAAGGGAGGAAGGAATGCAATAAAAGAAATGAAAGTTAAAGAATGAAGGCAAAAGAAAGCAAGAAAGAAGGAAAGCAAGCAACTCAAAAGAAAAGTTGTACACAAAACTATATCACTAATCTATGACAAACAGGAAAAATAATTTGAAAAGGCAATGATACACATTTCTATGGCATTACAAGAAATTATGTTTTCCTGTGAGACTGAATGGCTGAATGAATGTGTATTTTTTTAAGTTCTAAGCATCCTTTACTGTCATGCCTACCTTAATCAAATAGTTTTAATTTTTCAAGACTATCAAATTCAGACAACTAAGCACTAAAATTACTCTATAAAAATCCACAGACTGAAAAGATTTTGAAATATTGTCTTCCTCCTTTGAGTGGGTAAATTGAAAGTTGCTTTTGGGCTGAAACCATGTGCCTCATTATCTGTTTAGTCTGATGAGCCATCTGGGATTACTGACCTTCCACTATTCTCTGTGACATTTAGCTTTTCATCTTTCCATTTTCTGTATGGATTGAAACCTAAATTTTCACCTATTAAAGGTAATGCAAGTATCTTTGTCAACTACAGTATTTTAGAAGTGTTTGTGGCAGCAGGTTGTCTGATGTGCGGTTGCATTAATCAAAACTGGCACAACTGTGAAGAGATTATGGTATTTTATTTGAGAACAGATCATTATCCACATAAATGAATCTGTTATTGCAGATCACATAGTAGAAGGAAATTATTTTGCAAGGGATTTAAAAAAAAAAAAACCTTCAGGTGAAATTTCTAAAATTCATCATTTAATGATTTAGAAAATTTTCAAAATATGAGAAGGACTAAAATAAGTGGGGTTTTTAAATTTTAAGCTCATTCCTAACCTCAAACACAAAAAAAACCCAACAAAAAAACCCAACCCTAAAGCAGACCTTGAAAATTGTGATATTATGCAGTAGAAAAGAGATAATAATAGTTATATTTTTTCTCATTATATGGATCTTTCCGGAGATCCTGAAACCATGAAGAATATAAACTAGCATTTAAAAGCAAAATAGAAGAGTCTAAAAGTTTCTCAGATTCTTTGTGTATACCTGGAACATACCCACTACTCACTTAGCAAAAGACAACTGTATATGATATCAGTCAGTTTTTATATCCTGGACTAGTGGTCAGAGTCTTTTGTGATCATGCTTATATGTCCTTGGAGCAGTCTAAAGGAAAATCTGTGGGAAACCTCCTACTCATTTTGAAGGGATCACAGCAGCTAAGATTCATACAACCAAAGTAAGAACAGAGCAAATATAATTCTGCAACTATCCAGTGAATCTGGTCCACAGAAAATAGTGAGTATGAAATGTCATTGTCTTATAAAGCATTTTTTATTCCTGTTTATGACTATTTTCATACAGAAGCACAAATATGTAATGTTCATGAGCAAGTTCATACTTTTACAGCTTTTAGATAAAGAGAGGACAATAAGAAAACTTTAAAAAACCCCAAACAAATTAAAAAAAAACAACAAAAAACCCTCTGTCTTTGAAAATGTTATATTGGTTATAAGATACTACCATTTTCCATGAAGGTAGAGATTTAAAGGAAGTTTGCATTTGTCCCTCAGTCTCCATCAATAAACACAGTAGTACAAATGTTTTAACATCTTAATAATTGCCTTGCTAAATTAACAGGGTGATAGTGTTTTGATTTATGATTTGGAGGCCCCTTCTCTGTGCTGGCCTTCAGGAAGATTGAGCTGTCTCCCATATTCCCTGAAAGTGAGTCAATGGCTGTTTATTCATTCCCTTGATTAGAAGGCTGCCCTGAAGCCAAACACAAGAGGCTGCTATAATAAATGCAAGACTCATATGCTTTGTTTTGCTTTCTGGATTTAGTGCTAAACATTAAAAGGAATTGGAGATTGATTTTTGTGCATGGACAAGTGCCAGATAAAACAGCAAGCAAGTGAATGGGCTTCTTCACAGAAACAAGCTCTGTAAGTATGAGATGCTAGAGACACAGCTGAGGTTTAACTGCTCCTATTGAGCTGCTAGAAGGGGTTTTTTAAAAATGTCTCATCAGCTGTTGAGTTGATTCCTGCTCACCTGAGTAGCCATTTTGGTAGAAAGTAGTGAGTGGTAAATTACATTTCTGCACTAATAATCACGTTCTCTTTTCCAGACACTGAGGGAAGAATGCTTGAACATCCAATTGTATCTGGCTCTTGGGCCACCGGCTCTAAAGGTGTTAAGGAAACTCCCCAGTCTGACCATCGGTGAAACTCTCTGGCCATCACACTCCTAAACACCAAGACTGTCACTGCTGGGACCAAAGGCCTTTCACCTCATGGGCAGCTCCAGAGCCCCAAGGGGTCCCCACTTGACATCCCAGTCACACGGTCAGGCCAGGTTTCTTTATCGACTCCACTACAGGTTTCCCGTAGCATTCTCAGATGACTCGTTCTATAAAACAATTTATTCACAGCACAGTAACACAGAAACACCTCGAGCTGGTGCCTCCGAGGAGGACCCCGAACAAAGGGTCCCTGGGCTTTTATCCACTCACAGTTCAAGCCCTCCCAAGTCTTCCTGCTTGGGCTCCTATTGTGTCTCCCCCTGTCCATTCACCTGCCTGGCCCTTTGTTATGCAAAGGTTGGCGGTTTACTGCCTCTTGTTTCGGGCTCCCACCCAGAGATCAATCTGCACCCCAAGCTGCATCAGTTTGCAAACGGAGCTACCTGCGGCAGATTACTCAGCAAAGGGACACATACACAGGTGGGTGAGAAAATGAAAGATAAATAAATTGTTAATACATTAATGCTTTGATATTACTATCTTCCTGTTCCTTCCTTGTCTTATCACTTGATGCTGTAGAAGTAAATCACAAACTGATTTCTCCCAGTTTACCTTCTCCCCCTATTCTTGTTGTGGGATGTTTTCCTTGGCAGAACAAGCAAGTGGCTTCAGCAGCAGCTGACAAATTGGCCAATAATGTGGGTAATAAATGCAGTCAGTAGCCATTTCTCTACACTGCAATTTACATGTCAAGTTTGAAAATACTCTTCTCCCGTGTTCTGTGACTTAGAAAGACATAGAGTTACTTTTGCTAATGGAGTCTCGCTAAAATGAGTCCAAAATTGATAGATCAATCGGTAAGCAAAACTATTGCCTTCTGGATGTTAGTTTGAAGAGCATGCTTACAATTCAAAAACTCGAAGGAAAAGGAATTGTAAGAAAACAAAGTAATTTTTCTTTCTATTAAAAGAACGGACCTCCACCAAAAATTCTCTAGCATGGTATATTCAGGAGACCTCATTCTGCTGAAGTAACTGGATACCTGGAGGCTTAGTGGGAGGGTGACTTTGAGAATTGCAGGCCTCTAAATTTCCTTGAAAGATACGAACAGATGCTAACCAGCTAAAAAGATTTATTTTTTTTGTAAGTGAGGAAAAGCAGCTAATGAAAAGCAGTTTATGGAATGGCAGTGTTTTGAGGAAGAGAAAAGCAGGAGTGACTTGCACAGAACTTTCTAAAACAGGCATGTATTATTTGCAAATTGCCAGCACGAAGTTACAAGTCAGGACTATGTTCCCTATATAGGTGCATACATGCAGAGGTTCCAGTTAGGCCTTGGAGTTTACCTGGTCAGTGGTGAAAGTCTTGGTATAACTCATCCAGATGGAATCTGTTCGATAGTTCTCTAGCAAGACATAATGCTTTGTGAAGTCAGGTTTCCCCAACTGTATTTATTCTTTCACTTATGGCACTACTTTAGAGCTGTTGACCACTTTCTTTGAACACTCCCCATACAAGGGACTCTTTCTTATATTTTCCAAATCAAAGGGCCTTTTTATTTTTCTTTTAATTTATAAATGCACTGACAGATTGACAGCTGTCATGGATGGAAAGGATTGATCTCTTTTTCTTCCTTCTTGGACTACAAGCACAGCATTTCTTACAAAGTAATGGATCTGAAAGGAACTTATCCCATCTATTATATCAGATGCATAAAGAAATTAAAGAAATTAGGACTTCAAATTAATATTTTACAGAAATGATTTTAACAGAAGATTTTGATGAATATATTTCCATGTCTGACAATTAAAATATCACAAAAAGATTATAGAATTAAAGATTTTCTATGCACTTGGAAATCAAGAAATTACAGTTGCCTGCAATGAAATCTGGTAGATTTTTCATTCAAGTTAATTCCACACTTTGTTTAGACAGGATCATTGCAAGAGTATGTCATTCAGTGCTTGATGTATTTCTTCCAGTTTCTAGATAGCACTATCTTCAATGAAAGCATATATTCTTTGAAGCATCTATCTGGTCTTGCAGTTTGTTTTAACTTTTCAGAGGAAAGCTGCTTCAGGGAACCTAGAACATGTCAAAGAGAGATTAAAGAGCTAATGCTGGACCTCACACTGCAAGTTGTGGGTGTACCCATGGTACACAGAAAGCAAGGATTATTCAAGGAAATGGGATGACTAGTAAGTACAGGGAAGTAGAAGAGAGTATGGTTTTCAGAGAGCTTTAGAAGGTTAGTTCCACCTGCATTCTGGAACTTAGTGCTCCTTCTGCTAGTGGCATCATCTAATAACATTGCATGTCGAATTTCCACTTTCCGACCACTGCTTCTGATAACTTTGAAATAAAGGCACATGAACATTTTCTAGTATACACAATAATTTGTGTGAAAAAAAAATTGAATCCTTGGTTCAGTCTGTCCTAGGTTTGGTCTGCAATGAACAAGCTCATGTGTCTTACGGCATTAGCTTTTGTAAATTTGGGCTTTGCTCTGATGAATTTAGAGCAGTTTCCTGGGATCTGCTCACTAGATGCCTGACTTTCTGGAGTGTTTTCTTTTTGTCCTTCCGAGAAAACTATATTTCTTTAAAATTTAAATATTTTCTTTAAATCCTTTCATGTTACAGAGGAAATGTGAACCCTATTGCAGGCAATTAGATTATCACTGTTCCTTTCAAAAAAAGAACCTTTCAAGTTCATGAGATATTGCTGATATGTCTGCTCACTGGTTCACTGAGCTCTTGGATTCTAAGCTAAAAATAGAACAAGACTAACAATTAGAAACCATTTATGATTTAGTTCCCGCACTAACATTTTTTTCCCTGCTTTATTTCAGCAAAGGAAAACAATTTCAATAATTTTCCACTTACACAAAAATAATTCTAAAAAAGCACCAAATGTCAAAGAACATATCATAACTGTTTACCAGTGTTGTCAGGAAGACTTCAGAGAGTCATAGTCTTTTCCTGACCATAGGAAATTGATAGTAAAACTAAGTTGCATGAATGGAGCAGTATCAGATAATTCTTTTTTTGCTGCTGTTCATTAGTACATGGAAGGGACTTTGTTCCCACAGTTGATTTAACACCCTTCACACTCATTAAATACAAAAACTCTATATTCAGGAACTCATCATTATTTTAATCACTATTAAGTTCAAGCCAATAAAAAAACTTGCAAAAAACTATTTTGCTACCTTTTCAAACCCATCTCAAGGAAACACCATCTCACAAGGCTTCTTTTTGATTCTTTCAAAGGGAATAAAATATGTGTCTTCATATCCTTGTTTAAACAGCTGCTGATAACAAGATAAAAGTCTGGTAAATTGCTAAGGAGAGGAAAAGGAAATACAAGTCACAGCCTTTGACCCTTAAGATGCTGCTTCAAATTCAGTCTTAAATAGTACTGACTGAAAGTCATTATCTCCTAATGACCGTTCAGCTTATGTAAACTTGGTTGTATGCATCTCACTCTGAGTTCCTGGTAAGTAAACACCCACAGCAGAATTAAACCCCAATGCATCTTCTACAAAGGTCAAATGTATAACAAATCATGGAGTTAAAAATCCACTGTCAGTTATAAACCCACTTTTTTTAGGTAATGTTTTGAAATAATGTTGAAGAAAATAGGGTAAACTGAACAAGAAGGATTAAACATGGTCTGTAGTTAAACAGGCTATAGTAATAATAACACCAGTAATTCAGTGTCAAGATCACCAGTGCAGTATCTTACATTAATGTCATTAAGATTTTTTATATTTGAAAGAACTAATGAGTTATTTACCTGAACGAATGAGTTACTTACCTCAGCTTCTTTTCCCTTATACTTGCGTGACACGAATCAATATGTCATCATGTATGATAAATACTGTTCAAAATAATCTTCTGGACTTCTGATAGAGAATTTTTTGTCTGTTCTATTCCTATTCAGTAAAACCTAGCTTTTCTTTGTCATTCCCACTAAACCTGGAGTAACGCACTCTTAACAATCTCTAAATCATAGTTTTCATATCATGTGATGACAAATATGGAATTTCAGCTGGCTATATCTACAAAAATCAAGCTGGTCACTCAAGGTGAGAGAGACTAATTCCACAATGCTTTTTGCCTTCAGTTATCAACAGATATTTAGACTTGAGAAGCACAAATGAGAAAATTTGAAGGTAACAGTTACAGAGACAAAAGGATTGTATTCTGTTCTCTCCTGCAATGCTTCTTATTGTCCTATTTGCATCTGAAAGCTATGCTGAACAGTGGGGAAGAAACTCATAAAGTCAGTCATGCTTAATCTCATAGTTCTTCAGAAAATCCAAAGTGCAAATCTTATCCAGTACTTAAAAAACTTTACATAATAAGTCGCTTTTATGACTCTGATGAGAACCAGTGAAAGTTACTGCATGATTTCCTCAGTATGCTTTCTTTTCTTCCTTAATAATTGTTCACTAGACTTGTCAAGATACATCTTAACTTAGGTACTATATTATTTTCTGGGAAGAGGGAGAAATGCTCACATTTTTTTTCTTTTTTACCCTCATTTCTTTTTCCCCCTCTTTCTTTTTTTCTTCTGGGTAACTTGAATATATAATATTATATAGACAATAGCATCCTGAGAAATAGCTCCCAGCTATAGGGAATAGAGTTTTATAAGAAACAAGAGAGATGAGAAGAGCATTATATGACTGTTGGCATTGCAACTTGGACTGTTAAGAGCAAAGTGATGTTCTTGAAGTCGTAACTAAAACTACTTTATGCTCTTACAGCATTTTTCTGGAACTTTAGTCATTCAACACATCGAGTAGCAGGGCTTGTTAAGTCCATTGCACACAGGTAAGTGGAAGACATTTTTTTAGACTGACTGAGGAATCAATATGAACTCAAGAACAGCTCTGAAATCCTGAATGAACCCCTCCTTCTAGTTATTAAACTGCTCTATTTCCCTCCTTCAGTCAAAGTTCAAGACATTGAAAAGTGCTAACTTTGTGCATCATACAAGGAATTAAATCGAAACTGATGATGCTTACTAATCTTGGGACTTAGTTCATCTATGGCACTGGGAACATTTCAACTCTTTCATCAATGTTTCATGATGTTTCTTGTTTCTCTAAACACTTGCACATTGCTTGCTCTTGTTTCTTCCCTAGCTTCCTTCTGCATCCTTTGGGAATATCTGTTAATATGTGTGACAAATATTTTCTGTCTCCTTAAGAAGCTGAGCTGTGGATGATATAAAGAAAAATTACTATTGTATATTCTAGTTTCAAAGGTAGCTCAGAGTGTTAGCAACTTAGAAGGAGAGAGATGAGCTAACACATCTGTCCCTGTGTTTCCACTTGGTATTGCTACAAATGCTGATAGGTTTGGGAATGCAGGAGTTGAGGATCTCTGCTGAATTCCAGGAAGGAATCCACAGGAGACAGTATAGAGAGAGGCGCTGGCTATGCAGTTACTACTTAAGAAACACAAGATACAATTATTTATGATTTGGAATCAGTGGGTCAAAGCCAGAGGATGTTTGACACCAGGATTCATTTCAGGAATTAATACCAGGTTTATCAGGCATAAATATCAGGGATGTTATTGTGTCCTTGCACTATTTTTTTCCCCTCAAAAAATGTCTGTTTTACAAAATAGACAAATGTTGAGAGCTATTTCAAAAAGTTCATGGGACAAAATGCTGTTTGATGATGATCAACAGGAAAATGACATCTAACACGTGGAAGAAATGAGACAAAAGCACAATTTGGAAGGGTAAAAAGGTTATGCTCTTGCAGAATTCCAAGTTCCTGGTTTCCATTACATTTTTATTATTATAATTTTTGCATTACTGTAGGTGGACCTCTCATTTTGAAAGCTGAAGGAAAAGTTGCTAGCTGCAGTCAGACAGGAAACCCTCCTCCCTCAAACCCAACAATGCCTCATAAAAATATCTGGTCACAGATTAAAACAGAGTGACTTGAAAATTCAAAAATAACAAGTCTTGCCTCAGTATGTCTGGTATTAAAATTAGCTTTTAACCTGCTTAAGATGGAAAGATAATATTATTTCTATTCTCAAGTTATTGTTCCTTCTCCTTTTGATCTAAAGTAGCAAATTGACTTTAAGTATTTAACAGAGACAACCAAACTGTGTCTAATGGACCTTTGTGGCTTACCATACTAATTTGTAATAACTTTTTATATATGAATGATAAAAGTCCAAAGACTAATTCACAATTTAATTCTAATTGCTAACATCTCTAATATTTCTCATTTTGTCATATGATACTACTATAAGTCCTCACAAACTCTAGATGCCATTTTGAATTTCCAGCCAAGTCTTCTGCTAGGCTGCACTTGAACAAGACTTAGAAGACTTAGAGGTCACTGGGGCTCTGCATGAACGTGCACTGCAACTTTTACAGAAATGAGAAACATATTTTTCATGCCAAAAGCCACCCCAAAACAAATCCAAGTTCAGATTTTTAACTGAAATTTTACCTAATAGAGAAAGTGAATCACTGACACTAGAAAATATTTTTTCAATATTTGCAGATGGTCCATTTTCACAAATATGTCCTTTGATTTTTTTTGTTCTAGTGAATGGCTAAGTACAAAGTATGCAAAGATGCAGCTCCAGTGGAATCTGAGTACTGAAATAGCTGCCTCTCTGTCTTCATTCCTGCATACATCAAAAACGCAGGTTGGTCCCTCAAACCCTGTTATCTAAGTATCATCATAGTCACCCAAACTACTTCTAGTACTTCACCCTTAAGTATGGGACATGGCAGCAGAGCATTCTGACACTGATCTTCTCTTGCCTCAAAAAGTGGCCTTTTTTTTTCCTTCTACTATTATTTTCAGGGTCCTTACTACTCACTATCCCAGTCACTTCTGATAGACAAGAAAAAAATTAAGAATCTGTAATAAGATACTGAGATTGCCAGTGCTGAAACACATCATGGAGATCCTCTGGGCTCCCATCGTGCCCAGTGTAGGAGTGTAGCTTTGTTCATCTGTCAACCTGACAGGACTGAAAACACATCTGATTGGAAATTCATTTCAAAATATCCCAAGCAATTGCACTAATAACTTAACCCCTGACTCTTCTTCCTGTTGCTGAATGCTACTAACACAGGTATATATGACTTTCCTAATCACTCAGTTCTCCTCAGGAAGAGGATGTTACCAGCCATAACCTTTTCAGAAAGGACAGTAAGTTAAACCTCATTCTCTTGACTGATCTAATCTTCAAATAGAGAGACTTGGAGCAGTTATCAAGCAGAACCACGCCTAGGCAGTTGAGTAAAGAGGCTTCCTCTTTCAAGTTCAAGTCTGAGTCCTTACAGCCTGTCACTTTGGGCACAGAAAATGCTAAATGGGTGGGAGTGACCAGAAGTGTGACATTTTTTTGTGTTCTCCTACACCTACCATTTGAAGGTATAAAAGATTGCAGAGAGCTGTGATGCTCTGACAAACTTGTAAATTGTGTAGGCTTTACTGTGTCTCACCCTTTGGTAGCTATTTCAATGATCCTGAGACTTCTTGCATTTAATTTCATACAATTTCTTCTCATAATAATTATGATTTTTCACATATTGGTAAAATAAATACTTCAGATAACCAACAAAAATTCCAGTTCTCTCTTAGGTTGAATAACTCTTTCAAATGGTTGGGAGAGGGGGACAGAGTTTAAATTGATTCATTTTAGATGATGCAAAACATGTACAGTGACAAGGACACATTAAGTAGGAGACAATCCTTTCAAATGTGTCACACGAAAGAGATGACTCAGATACTCAGTTAGGCTGCTCTTTAACTGCCTTTAAACCACAGTCTAAAATCACAGCATGCCTAGTTACAACCTTTACACCTTAACATACTGATAGGATCCTGAGAGCTTTTGAAGAGTTTAACACCTTTTCCACCTCCTAAAAACAAAGTATCAAAGGAAACTGAAAAAAAAAGGATATAGAAATATGAGAAACTTCATGGACAAGATTATGGGCTACACCTAATTCTTACAGTGGAGCAGCATATATGGCTTTCAGAGGAAATTGGATTTCTTCTTTTGTTCAATTAGCACTTGATCTGTGCCTCCTTCCATAAATAACTCTAGTTCTGTCAAACAGGTCTGCCTTCAGTAGGGCCTGATTTATTTTCATCTTAAAAAATGTTTTTACTTGCAGTTCATCATAATACAGGCCAATTAGAACCTCTGAAGCAACCAGTTAAAATTACTGAGATTGTCTGCACATCTCTGTGGAATCTTAGAATACCTCAGGATGAAAATCACCCATAAGGATCACCGAGTCCAGCTCCCTGCTGCTTTAGTTCTACCTGAAACTGAAGCATGTGACTAAGAGTTTTGTCCAGATGCTCCAGTGGAGGCTGTTCAGTGACTGACTACTCTCTCAGTGAAGAACCTTCTCCTAATGTCCAATCTGAACTTCCATTGATGAATTAGCCCCGCAGGTTCATTCCATTCTCTCTCACCAGAGAGAAGACCAGCATCCTCCCCTCCACTGTCCCCCTTGAGGAAGCTGTGAGCTGCGAGATCACCCCTCAGGCTCCTCTTCTCCAGCCTGAACAGGCCAAGTGACTTCAGACACACCTTGTATGTCTTACCTCCCATGAAAGACCTTTCACAAGCTTGGGTGCCCTCCTTTGAACAGACTAGTTGTTTGATGTTCTTGTACTGAGGTGCCCAAAACTGCACACTTGAGATGAGGCCAGACAAATGCAGTGCAGGGTGGGACAATCACCCCCCTCAACTGGCTGGCGTTGATGTGCCTGGTGCACTCCGTTACATTCTTATTCAACTTGCCATCAAGCCAAAACCACAGATCTCTTTTCTTGGGGCTGCTCTACAGCCTTTTGTCACCTCCTTTGTATGTATAAGCAGGATTACCCTCTCCCAGGTGGAGAATGCACCACTTGCTGTTAAATTTCATACAGATGGTAATTGCCCAACTTTCTAGTCTATCCAGATTTCCCTATAAGCCTCTCTACACTTGAGGGAGTTCACAGCTTCTCCTAATTCAGTATCACCGATCATTACAGTCTACTTCTAAATCTCTCCTACAACCCTCCCAGTTACTTGTTATTAGCCAGCTCTTTTATTTGCAGTTGTAGTCCACCTGCTCATGAAATGTTAAAAAGTAAAATTTAAGAAGAATCTGAAATTCTCTGTGGGCTCATCTCACAGCAGATTCCTCCATCTTGGTACACTGATGAGCTTGACAATGAAGATTTAGTAAAACTGCAATTCCATTACTAGTACTAAGCTTTTCCACCTTTTCTGGAGGAATAGAAGGTTTTCAAATTTTGTCAATCACTTACTGCCTTACAGTTTGATTTCAGCAAGAACACTCAGAATTGTTGCTTCCCACTATTTATGAGCACAAATAAACATGGTTGGCAAAGTAAATTCTGTCATGGGGTGGGAATAAACCTTACATCACAAGTTACATTATTTTCTATCTTAACTTGGTCATAGTTTTCCTTTCAGTATAGTAGGAGCTACTACATTTGTGCTAGCTACTATGTGACTCCATGTCTTTGACCTATAAATCACAATGGGTCTCTGAACAGAACTTTACAACCTCTGCACTGCACTGGGTCTTCTGTAGCACAGAACAGTGTACAGGATCTGTCCCTCAAAGCGCTGCGGTTCAATTCCCTCTCTTGTAAAAGAGACTCAAAGTTGCTGTGAATCTGAATTTGTTAAATATTTCCAGCATGCTTTAAATCTGGGAAAGTTTTTACAGTGTCATTTATTTATTATCCTTGCCAGAAACCAGTGCACTGTTTTCCAGTAGCCATACCCCTGTGCTCTGTATAGACACATGCAATGGAAAAAGAAACCAGCTGTGTTTTACCCACTTTCAAACACCTTGCTGGAGAAATCAGCAATAAAATCACTGTAATGAATCTTCTTTTTCCATTCTCCATTTCCATGTCAGTGAGAATTTAAAGTTTACTTGGGAGAAGAATTCTATTTGTCTCATGTATCCTAGAACCTGTTAATTTATTTTTTGTAAATCAAATAACTCTCCTTTTAATCTTGAACATTCCCCATTCCTGAACCAGATAGTCTTGCAAAATAAGCCAGTCAATCATGTTCTCTTTCTCATTGTGGGTAGTGGTAGTGGGAGAATAGAAAAACCTTCTGTCACTAAAGCCTTTCCACCCCCAGGCAAAAAATCTTCACCCAATTAACTAACACCAGGTGCACACTTGAATGCATCAGAGGTATGTGGTATACTTACTGGCTCTGTTCCTAACTTGGCAGATAGACATGAAACCTGCCCCTGATTAGCCTGTTTTACTATAGCTGCAGAGGAGGGTGTCTCCCCTCTCAAGAAAAAAATTTAGGTGTTTCTGTGTAAATAATGCATGCCTTGACCATGCCAGACCCAGCGTACCCTGCACATTAAGAGGACTATCCTTTTTATGAACTGATCTGTCAAGATGAAACACTGGCAGCAGTTCACTGCAAAACAAAAAGTATTAGCCGTGCCTGACCAGCATTTTGTGCAATTGCTGATTATGTAGAGAATATCAGAGTCCATATCCATGGTGGGGTTCCCACCTTTATGGGTATAGAGACACTTAAGACAATCAGTTTTCCTCTTGGTTTACCTTCTCCTTCATAAATTTTTGCTCTGACAACTTTAGCTGGTAGATAAAATATTTTTTAAAGTCTGTGGCCAAAAGGAGTCCAGGCAGACACATTTCAACATCTCACTACAACTGATGTAGCTTTTCAGAAGCCTATAAATCCATCAGTTCAATTTCTACCTTAGAGGACTCTGAAGAACCAAACATCTCTGACAATCTGATGGTAACGTTTGTAAACTTAGCTTGAGTACAAAGAAATGGACACACCCAGGATTAGCAAAAAACTCTAAATATTTTCCCCTGGATGGTCTTGTTTTTTATTAATATTCTATAAGTGGGGTGAAAGCTGACAAAATTTTTGAGTTCTTTCCCTGATCTGTGTGATAGCCAAATTCTGTCATGTAAAACTATTGGCTTATTTTCTTGTAGCAATGCAACTTAACTTATAACTGCTGCAACAAGCTATGCAAGACTTTACAGCTACTTCACAGCAGAATCACTTAAATAGGTGAAAACTTGTAATTCAGGATTTCTACCTAATAGTGTTAAAATGAATTTTCTCATTCTTTTAAGGCACTTAGAAACATAGATGATCAATACATAGACTAGAAGAGAAAATATAGCTACTGAATGTAGCCAACAAAATCAGCTATGGAGTTTCACTAAGTTGCCCCATTCCATGGATACACATTTATTAAGCTATTACTAAGTTATTCTTTGAGCTATTTTCTCTACTACTTTATGGTCTCTCAGAACACCAGGTCAAAACAGAAGCAAAAATTCTTATTCTTCTATTTAGTCACTTCAGAGGGATATGAATCTGTACTTGCCAGTAACTTGAGCTTGGCCTTCCTACAGGTCTATCACCTCCAATCAGCAGCTTCCCTTTTTTTCTCTCTAACTTGAAGATATTGAGGACTATGTTTTAAAATCTCAAAAACTTAAAATCACATGTAACTATCTTTTTAAAAATGTGTCTCTCAGACAAATTGAGTCTTATACAACCTGTCTGAAATTAAAATACAAACTACATTGCATGTATATCCATCCTCCTGCAGGTTCTCCTCAAGAGCTGGGATTCAAAATCTTTGCCTTTAGAACAGAAGAACACAGAATCATCTCAAAGATTAATTCAGCCTAGAACACTGTTTTCCACTGGACCTAAGCATGTGAGCCCAGGAAAGATATTAAAAATAGGATAAAATAGAGTAATACTTCCATGGCATAAACTCCCACACTGTAGAGATTTTACTATTAGAGAGCTGCTGTATAGGAAAGTTTCAACTGGATATTTCTATTTAATATCGCCAAGGCTGCATCTGTTTTTCACTAATTTATCCAAATTTTAATTACATTTTTGGTAATACAAGAAGTCGACAATATTCTCTCAATGAGCTCCACAGTTCAGCTATATATGTATGTGAAAAAAACCCACCTTTTGTTTTATTTTTAATTTGCTGTCAAGTAACATCCATTTGTGCTCCCTGCTTTTATTATTGTGAGAGGGAATAATTTCCCTTGTTCATCTTATTTACAACTTTATCTTTTTGTATGACTCTTTCGTAGTGTTGTTTACCTTCTTCTGTTTAGTGATAAATCTTAGTTTAGTCTGTCCTTATCTGTAGTGTTGCCCTGCAATTGCTTGTTGCCATTTACCGTGTCTGCTAATTCTTCCATAGCAATTTTGATATACAGTTGAATTTGGCTTATTTTCCTTATAAATGAACTGAAATTTTTTCACAATGTAAAATATTACATGTTGTATCCAAATATGTAACATCATATGTACTAAGCTTTTTGTTTATCAACTATAATATTTACATGCATTAAGAGAATTCAACATATTGTCTGCCAGACATGAAGAAAGAAACAGTCTTGTACTGCCATAGAATGACTTTATAATTTTTTGTCAACACAGTATTCACCAAGACTGAGATTTTAAACAGACATGCTCCCTGTTTATTAGTATTTGAAAGTGTAACTATTCCTTCTAATTTTTCTCTATATTTTCTACACTAATCCCATACTGGAATTTTTCCGAATAGTAGTATGTAAATACTTTGTATGACCTACAATCAGTTTTTGAATCACCACAGGTCATTTTAAAAAATCTCTACTAACATCACACTCCTAATATGTGTCTTATTTCATCTAAAAAAGCAATTGTTGTGTTTAAGTCGTTGTAAACTGCATGATAGAGTTTAGGAAAATCCAGAAAATAGATTTTCTCTGAGGTATAGTTGCCATAATTATTGTCTCAATCTCAACATTTGACAATTTTCTGCTTTTTCTCTCTGCAATGACAGAGTCTGAGAGCCATTAAACAGCTAAGGACAACACACAAATGCAGAGAATGAATGTTCTGATTCAAATTATGTTCCAGGACAGCGCAAGCTATATCCCTAAATAATTGTTTGAGAATTTTACACCAGGATTAGTTATTCAGGAGCTGGAGAACATGTCATAACATAAAAATATTTTTTTCAGTGAACCACCTTGTAGTGATTTTGGTGGTGGAGGAAGTGGTCATACAGATCAGACAAATCCCAAGTATAAGGCAGTAATCACATTTTGGGTCACATACTGGTTGGTACATATAGGATTATTTCAGCAGAGCCAGGCTAGTTCATACTAAAAGCCATTAGGAATTCAAAGGGATACCAAATTCTTCCACCTCTCCCTACAATAACATCCATATGGCTTTCTACATATTGTTGCAAATTCAAATCACTGAGGAATTTCATGCAGTGCTTTTATCCTCTCACCTAACAAATCATCTATAAAACTAAGTACCCTTCACATGGTATTTGTATTAAGGGGTCATCTACTGTTTTCACAGACAGCTATTTGTTATTGGCATGTTTAGGTTCTGCATATAAATAGCTCAGATTTATAATCAAATATTTTTTTGCAAAGTCAAAACATTTAGAAGAACTGGATGAAAAAGTGATTGGAGGCAAGTCTTTGCCATCTACTTTCCCACTTCTCCATGGCCTCTTGTTAATGGTAGCAAGCCATCTATAGATTTCTAGGAATTAAGTACACATCTATCCTGCCCACAGGACAGATAAATCAGAGCTTATGCAGTGTTGTTTGAAGACTTTTTCATACGCTTATTAGTAGATGTAGAGGAAACAGAGTGGGAGGGAAGAGATAAAAGCCTGCTGACTCTGCAGGTTTCATCCTGTAAGTTCAGGCAGTTTGCCTGACCCCCCCGCCCCCTCCACTACTATATGTCAAAGGTGACATCTTTGCAATAGTTAAGAGTACTTTTTTCCTGTGCCTTGTGAAAAACATTAGAGCAGATGAATGAGTGAACAAGTCAGGGAAAAGATAATTTGAGATTTGTCTCTTAAAATGGACAATAGATGTTTTTTTAAGACTGTAAAAACAGGACAAGCATATACCAATACTTCCCACAGTGCTACACCACATGCCAACCACTTGTGGTTGAAGGAGTCTCAGAGCAAAGTGCAGTTTCATCGTTAATTCAGTTGCTCTCCTTTGAATTCTACCACTTTAACCAATGAAGTTTAGAACCTCTATGAACTTTTTCCCATAACCTCCTAAGGCGGCATGCTTCACTTTTAGCCATATGTTGTGTAAAGAAAAATCTCCTTCAACTGGTTTCTGAGCAGGATCTAGGAAATACGTGTGATCAGAGCAAAGAGCAGATTTATCACCTAAGCCCAAACCTCTTGAGTATTCAAATGCTTATCTTCTTTGGAATGTCAAAGGCAGTAAATTCTGGAACGGCTTTCAGAGTCTGTGCTGCTGTTGTGTGCTGTTCACTGTCAATCAGTGGCAGTGTTAGCAATATGAAAGATTGGTCAGATTTTAATTTCACCCTATTACTTCTTACAGTTCTTTTCTTTTTCACTATGTAAACTCTGCATCAAAGCATTAAGGCAAGGATATTAAACTCATTCAGCAGTTTTCTTTGATTTTGTTTCCCTGGATAAGAGGCTGACTTAAAACTCATCATTAAGGGTCATGGAAAATGAAGAGAACTAGAACGGTTTCACATACAGATTTGTAACCACTTCATGTAACAACAATCTGCTTGCAAAGCTGAGCTTTTCTTCCTTAGCTTATACAACCTACCACTTATTTTGTGAAGTCATTAGATATAGCAAAACAAATGTGTGCTTTGTGAGGTGCTTCTAATAAAGAAGACTGTACTATTGCTTCTCAGGGGGGAAGGTCCAGGGCCAAGAGGGAATTCAGTGTTTTCTAATGAGTGTGGGAGGTGACAGAATAGATGTGTTCTGGGTGTCTGGAGGTCAGA
This sequence comes from Atrichornis clamosus, assembly GCA_013400975.1. NCBI lineage: Eukaryota > Metazoa > Chordata > Aves > Passeriformes > Menuridae > Atrichornis > Atrichornis clamosus. The sequence goes on along the minus strand of WBMZ01000622.1, from coordinate 779 downwards.
GAGGATGTTCTGCACTGTCGGTGGTGCCAGAGTGCAGGACTCTGACCAGATTCCTACAGATATTCCACACATGGGGCATTAATATGTAATACAGAATTTACTTATTTTAAATTACATGGGATTTTGATTTAACAGAGAGATGCAGGAATGGATTTGAATCACAGTGCAAGTACAGATAGTGCATAGCAGACTGAAGCAATTGTAGTATTCATTTGAATAACAATAAACCAAGAATTTCCTGAGCTCTGTAATCTCATCATCAAGACACCATACATCCCCAGGCACTACGAAGCATACATGGGTTGAAAGCAGCTCAAGACCATTGCTCTCCTCACAGGTCTTTTGTTTGTTTCTCAGTTTGAATCCTCTTTGTTACTTTTTTTTTTTTTCATACTATTGATTAACAGAAGGGATTAACAATTACCAAACATCTGATATAGCCATTAATACAGAAAAGAGGCTCTCCTCTGGTGTTCTTTGCCATGAGTTCAGCATTCTTTACAACAACCGCAATCAGTCACTCTGCACATCCTTCCCAAACTTCATGAACACATTGTCCATGGACATCTCCTTCCACTGTAAGAGCTCATTGATCAGTAGCAAGGGACCATATCAGAGAAGAATAAAGAAACACCACCACCCCCTCAAAACCCACAGATGTTTACTGAGCAAAGAATACAGAAATGAAAATTTAAATATTGTTAAATTCTACCAGCAAATTGCAATCAGAGGCTAGTGAAATGGAATATAATATTATTTTGGTCTGAGCCTGGCCAGAG
>WBMZ01000621.1:0-181826 GCA_013400975.1 Atrichornis clamosus | reverse complement strand
TGGCCGTGGCCGCGCGGGCCGGGCCGCGGCGGCCGCCCCGGGGCAGCGCCCTGAGCGCCGCGTTGAGCGGGAGGCGGCTGCGGACCAGCGCCGGGGAGACGGGAACCGCCGCAGCTTCCCTGCGCCGAGCGCACGAGCACGGAGCGCGTAGGAGCCGGCGAGTGAAGGGCCCGCCGATCCGGTGACGGTCGCTGGTGACAGCGGGGCCCCAGCAGCCTCTCCAGACCCCGGCGGTACCTCGGCTGTGGATGGCGAGCTGTGGACTGGGCGGTGCGTTCCACATCGCAAGGCCTGGAGCGACTCCTCGGGAAAGCATGAACACGTGAAGCTGCTCCTCATCGGTGTGATGGATTTTCATTTCACAGCCAGTATACGCTTTCCACAGTTCTCAGGAACAAACAGACTCACATGATAATCATCCAGAATACTGTCAAGATTGTCACTTTCAGTACTTGATAAGAAACTTGAAATAAAACCACAATTCTCATGGGAGTACCTGTAACAATGTCTGTCTATACAGCAGTAATACTCTATATTTGATACAAAGAGGGCTTTAAGTGTTGATGAGTAGGATAATGGCCATCTTACAGTAAGGTAAAAGAGATTCAGTAGCTAAAAGCACACCTCAAGTCTATGGTAACAAGAAGAGTCTACAGGGGAAAAATGATCAATAGGGCCACCCTAAGTATAAATATGGAAAAGGATGCATCCATCATGTGTGATGCACTGGGCAGGTTTGCTTAAGATGCTGTATCTGATAACATCTGACACTAAAGCCGTTAACTTTCCTTCAGAGCATGTTTCACTCTTTGGTCCAGCTGACTAGTGGCTCAGCTAAGTGGGGAGGAGGATCATTTCCATTCCTAGTGTCATTCCAGGTGAGAAGAACCTTGTACGTTATCTGTGAGACAGTTTTCAGCATTGCTGGTAAAATTAAACCTCCACCAACAAAGATGTGCATGGATGGAGAAATTGCATCTATGGTGTAAATTACAAAGGCCTGGCTAGCAAGTCAAAACCAGTATATTATCAATCTGAGTTACTATTTGTAGTCCAGGTTCTCTTGCTGGCTCTGTCAGGTTACCTGTGCAATGGTGGAGAAGTTATCATCCCATGGGAATGGTTCTCCATTACATCTTTGAAGAGTTTCAAGATCTACCCCACTCAGACTACCAGAATTCATACCTTTTATGAAAATAATTTTCAAGATTTGTTTAAGAAATCTGAAAATGGGAAGCAGGACATGGAGTACCAGCTGTGACACACAGCTGTCATCCCAGCGTAAGAGAGCAAAAGGGAAGTTAACTTGGAAAATACATTTGCTGTCACGATGCTTTCACAACTACTTACACTACCTTGTGAGTCATCAGTACAAACATGCATGCACCTCCTCTTCCCCTACCTCCCCCCAAACACGCACTTTTAATTTACAGGCATGTCAGCAATAAGGAATGAAGGCTGTGGGATGAACATACAACAAAAACACACAACAAAAAACGCTTTACAAGAGAGCAAGAGCTATGTTCCCTAAAAATCTAGTTCACACCTGTAGCTTGGAAAATACAGGCAAATCCTTCATGCATTCATTTTTCCTAGCTTCCCTTTAGAGCCTGGCATCAACCTCTATTATTCTTGTCTCTGTTGAAAACCTGGCTTGTAAAACCTTATGTAAGGTTGTGTGGTGAAAAACTGCCAAAAGCATTACCACCTTTGTGAGCAGAAATAATTCAAGTGTCACATTTGTTTCACAGAGAGAGGCTTGATCTACAATGCATGTGCCAAGCATCTCCCTCCATGTCAGGATGTTTCGGATCCAGAAGTTCACGTAGGCAAAACCAAAGATTGTAAGTCGTGCTGTGCTGTGAAGCATATACATCGTTATCAGCTGGAGCCCGGTTGTTGGTATCCCAGTTTAAAATGAGACTGCTCTCCAGTGGAGAGCCAAGAAATGAGCTGTCATTCCCACTGAGCCGACTTAATGGGGAGAAGTTAGTGTAAGGGGAGGGGGCGCAGGGGATGCGGCTCCTCCCTCAGGGCTGCCTTCCCTCCAGGGCAGCAGAACCGGCGGGTCTCTGGCCCTGCGGTGAGCCCGTTCAGAGATCCGTCTGGTCCAATGGCACAAAGGATCAAATCCCTCCAAGTCACCCGCTTGCAGCCTTCGCAGCTCCTCGATCCCCCGCCGTGCGCTCTGCCGGGGTGACAGTCGTGACAGAACAGCGGCAGCTGCGAGACTCGCGGCGGGAGGCGCAAGGGAAGGAGCGCCCGAGCTGCAGCAGCGGAACGGCGGACACGCTCAGAGCCACCACAGCGCTGCCTTCCCCAGCTGCCGGGGCAGTACGTGGGTAGCACGTCCACGAGGATGGAACTGTGGTAAGAAAGGCTAAACAGGCAAAGCTTGGATTTTAGGATTTAGCACAAGTACTTAGGCTGAAGCATCTTCCATGTTCTAAATCAGATTCTGCCAGATCAGTGCTAGGGATTTTTCAAGACAGAACCTACCAAGGCCGTGGTACAGTGCTGGTGCCTGTACTGTTACTGCAGTCTGCTCTAATGAATTTTTAAGAGCATAAAATAAAACCTTACTGAATCAGACCAGCTTTTGTCTAGTCCTGTAAACCTCCAGCAGCTGAGTTAATGCCTATTATCAGTAAACACCCCATAGTCCACAAACCCTGTCAGAGATTAAAAGAGCTTTCAAAAATAAATCTCACATGGAAACAGCTAACCTTGAATCAGTTTGGGTGGGCCCTGATTTCATCCTCTCTCATCAGGAAAATTACGAAAGTTCATCTGAACACCACAGGGCTAAATAACTCAAATTTTAAGCAGGTTCTATCCAGAACTGGCAACCATAAGAGCATGAGGAATGGGAATAAAGAGACTTTGGGAGCTCCCAATGCCACCACTTGTGCTGAAGAGGGGTCTATGAAGATGAAAGTCTCGCAGCAGCTTCAGAGAGTGCCCAAATGAAGTAAAAAACTAAAACACTGTTCTCCTACAATCTAAAGGCTCTGATGATCTCTGCTTAGCTCAAGGATGTATAGTCCTAACTGACTTCTCCAATTTCCACTGGATAGAATGGGTATTTGTGGTGGGTCTTCCATTGATAAGTGTGGAAATATCAAAGTCTCATTCTTGAATGGGACACCACATTTTGTAATCATGGCTCTGACTGTACCAGGGATTATAATAAAGACGTGACAGTCACTGCAGGTAAAATTGCTTGCTCGCTGCTCTACAGTTTGGCAGAGGGTTTCTTCTCCAGACCCAGCCATATCAATGATTTCTACACGCGTGTCTGTCTTCTTGATATTAAGCAGAGACCTCGGTGGCATGTAGGTGTGAGCAAAGAGTAGAGTGTAGTGCCTTGGGTGGTTTGAGGACGCTGGAGAATGGATGAGTTGCTCCAAGTGAAACAAACACGGTATCAGCCCTCCCTGGTGCAAGCACCCGAACAGAAATGCCCCCAGAAGATTGAACATAACAATGAGGTGTTTCCATTTCACAGCTCTTCTCGGTGACGCGCTGAACAGGACCAACGGCAAGATGAGAGGAATGAGAAACCGAGGCTCTTGGTGACTGAACAGGGAGAGAAATGCCAAAGGAACAAAATAAAACAGCAGCAATGTTGGATTGCCCTCGGAATGCACCAACAGCCCAGGCGGCCCACGGCACCACGACTTAACCCATACCAATTGATGGACATATTTCCTTAGCATCTTAAAGCCAGCACCAATGGCCAGAATATGTAAGATCCCAAACAGCATTACTCCATTGACTGTAAAATGTGTAACTCGTGGGTGACTTCCATGCAGTGCAAGGTTATGGGGATTAAGATTATAGTTTAGAAAATTCAAGGGGGTTACTACCATTTTCTCATGTAATTGAGCTATTACATCAATTAGGTTGCTCTTGTTAGTGCTGTAGAGGCTGTCTAAGCTCACGGAGGTAAAATAGAAGGTGTCAGCAGCTATGAAAACAATAGCAGTAAAACATGCACATAGGATAAGCTTCAAAAAGTGGTTTATGAGATTTTTAATGCTCTTTTGAGAGTCAACAATTAAACTGGCCCAGTAAAGCAGGGGCATTAGAGCAAATGCCAGAAAGGTTGGCCTGTTGAAAAACCCAGCAGTTGTTATGACACCTATGAGAGGGCTGCTTGTAGGCTCTGCTGAGCTGCTAATGGACTTCCTTGAAGAAACCAGTAGCATGAGAAGAGCAAAGAGAAGTCCTTCAAGCGTGTTGGTAAATGTTCTTGTATAAAACACCAGCGTGACATATGATCCAGCAAGAAGTACCAGCGCTTTCCACGGATCTGCTTCCCAGAAAGGAGCTAATCGATAAATGCTATAGTCGAGTATGAAAGAAAAGATTGTAAAGAGAAGGCGAGGACATACAAGAAGAGTGTAGCTGTTGATGCAACTTGAACATATGTCCAGCTGCTGCAAAGACTTGATCACCCAGTAAGTAACTCCTGATGTCATTAATGGGAAAACAACTGTTCTGCAAGGAGAGCTGGAAAGGAACTCCCAGGGATAATAGACCTGTAGGTTTAAAATATCTCCTATAAAGGAAGAGAAAAAGAAAAATACATACATAGATAGTATATTTTATTCAATAATTCAGCATTAGGGATACTATGTGGTAAAAGAGACATCACAATACAGAGCACCTCCTAAACTTTTGAGACTAGTGTTAACCTTGACATTTGTAGGAGTGTACCGTTCGTTTTTACAAAGCGACAAGAAAGAGAAGCCTGTCACGGTACTGTGGTTCGAGAAGCCACTCGCGGTGGGCACAGAGCAGGAACCCACCCACCCGCTCACTCAGCCAGCCCTGCGGATCCGCTCCTGCCCGGCTTGCGGGAATCGCAGTGTGGCAGAGCGGGATCCCTCGGGAACACCCGCCTGTGCCGGCGATACGGGACACGGTGCCCGTGGCTGCGCCGCTTCGCGTCCCCGCGAGCCCGCGCGGGGCCACCCCGTCCCGGCCGCTCCCCTTACCTGCCATGACCTCTGTTGCCTGGAAGAACTCGTCGGGGTGCAGGTACCCGCTCTGCGGCAGGAGGCACCAGCCCGCCCGCAGCGCCGCCAGCAGCGCCCACAGCGCCCGCGCCACCATGGCGGACCCGGCCCCTCACCCGCACCGCCAGGGGGCGCGCGGCCCACGGACGAGGCGCCGCAGCGGGAGCTCGGCGCGCATGCGCAGCGTCCCCACGCCCGAAATTCACGGAATCCCAGGATCAATCAGGCTGGAAAAAACTGTGGGAGCTCAACCCTTGACCCAACACCATCATGGCAACTAGACCATGGCACTGAGTGCCACGTCCAGTCTTGCTTTAAACATCTCCAGGGACGGTGACTCCAGCAGCTCCCTGGGTAGGTCATTCCAAGGGCTAATCACCCTTTCTGTGAGGAAATTCCTCCTGATGCCCAACCCTAACGCCCCGCCACAACTTAAGACTGTTTTCCCTTCTCCTGTCACTGATTGCCTGGGAAGAGACCGACCCCCACATGGCTATAACCAGGCTGTTGCAGAGAGCGATAAAGTCACCCCTGAGCCTCCTTTTCTCCAGGCTAAACCCCCCCAGCTCCCTCAGCTGCCCCTCACAGGATTTGTGCTCAGCCCATCACCAGCTCCACTGCCCTTCTCTGGTTACACCACAGCACCTCAATGTCCTTCCTGAATTGAGGGGCCTAGAGTGGACACAGGACTCAACGCGTGGCCTCACCAGTGCCAAGGACCAGGGGACGGTCACTGCCCTGGTCCTGCTGGCTACACTATTCCTGATCCAGGCCAGGATGTCACTGGCCTTCCTGGCCCCCTGGGCACACACTGGCTCATGTTCAGCCACTGTTTCACCAAAAGCTCAAAGAGAAGGAACGCAGCGGTGACCACAACTGGGCACAGCTCACCAGTAATCATGGGTTTGGTGCTGGGCACCACATCACTGCTCCCTGCACAGACATGCTCATCCCACCAGGCACAGCCTCAGTGCATGCCCCGCTCCAGCCCCAGCAACTGGGAGCAGTGGGACAGTGGGCACAAAGGGGAAAGGCAAGGGTTCATGTCCTAGAAAAGCTGTAGTTTAGCTATCAGGCTGGAGTCTGGTTAAAGTGTAATTACTTCTCATGTTTATTTGTTATTTTCATTTATTTACATGATTATTAGCTGTTTTTATCAGGTTTTTATTACCCCAAATGTCTCTTCATCCAGGATCATGAAGTGGTTGCTGCAGTCAGGAGGACAGTGCCTGCCAGCAGCACAGCAACATTTGTGGTTAGTGCAGCTATGGATAAAAATAAAACCCAAATGCTACAGCCAGTAGAAACGGCTACTCAGAAGTGAAATACTTTGTCTCACCTACAGCAAATACAAGTTTGATGCACAGGCAACTCGGGAGAGCCCCACGTGGAAGGAGGACAGCCATGAGGTTCTTGATGAAGACTGCATCGAATTAAAGATCACAGGACATCTCTATCCAGCAGTGAGGGTGTGGAAAGTCAACAAGCTCAGTGGATGCTCACATCCTTGGCTTTGTTCTTTTCTCTGTCAACAGGTAGTCCCCCTCCAAGTCTCTCTGGGCTTCTTTTTCATCCAGTGACTTTGGAAATTTCCCCTACTTTCTTCTGCTGGAAGGCGGAAGACCTTGTCCATGGCAGAACCTGCATTCTGGACTGGTCTCTGTTCACCGCTTGTCTGTTCTCTGAGCACTTACCTCTGTGGCAGCAGAGCGCAGGAGAAACTGGGTAGGATGGGTAAAGCAGGGATGTGGAGTCTCAATGTAACCAGCCAGGAGGCCAGACAGAACCCGCTAGACAATATTTTTGATATTGCCTTCTAAGAAATTCTTCTACAGGTCAGTAATCCAGTTTCTGTCTAAATGGAATCCTGGGTGGTTCAGTATCAGCAACGACGGCAGAGATGCTCCAGTTTTAGACGGATCTTGTAAACCATGCTGATACTGTATTGCTGGTTTCTGCCCCAAATTCCACCCCATCCACAAAGACAGGGGCAGCTTCCCGCCCCACTCCACCCCCTGGTGAGCAGGTGCTGTTGGCACTCGCCCTCCAAGAGGCAGGAAGAGGCATTCAGATGGTAGCACAGCACATTATCCAAACAGCAGCTTTTCTGAAGAGAAGGTGGTAGGGCAGAGGTGGCCTGGAAGTTGCCGTTTGGACGGTGCTAGTCCAAGCCTTGTATCTGACATAAAACAAGCAGGGGAATGACAGCAGCCATGAGTGAGTATTGTGTTATCTTACTGCCTGTCCCTGAGCACTGTGGTATTTGCATTCCTTCAAGGGACTCAACATATTCACTCCCCAGCCATTCTGTGTATGTTCTCCTCTCTTCTACTGGCACAATCTCAACAGCAGAATCCTTAAAAATCAAGTCTTTTCCCTGAAAAGTTGAAGAATCAAACATTTTGAATCCATTTCCATTGCTGCTATTTCCGAAGTAGACCTGAAAATAATGAAAAATTCTCAGTATTTTGCAAGATGAAGTGCCACGTTCCTCTCGTACAACATGAAAGATGATAGAGACTGTTTTGTTGATGAAAAATTCATGCACAATTACAGGATCTCTCTTACATGTTTGCTTTTAGATGCTTCAGTAGATTTGATACAGAATTCTGCCACTGGCAATTACAAGAACAGCATTTGTGATTTTGGTCTTTTAGTTACTGTTGGAAAGAACTGTAGTTTTAAAAAATTCTTCTGCCTAAATATTGTTATGCAATATAGAGTTTGGCTGCACAGGAGTTAGACATTACTGAAGCCTAGCACAGAGATACTCAGTGTAGCCTTTGAACTAATTAACTTCAGGATGGAGAGGGAGCTTGCTGGGGCTGCTAGGCACACTCTGCCTGGATGTTTTACCATCTACATGGCTGCAGCATAAATACACCCAGCAATGTCCTGTTGCATTCCTAGGAAAATTCCAGAATGGAAAAGCATTAGCATGTACTCTATTTCTTGTGAACCTCAAAGTCATAGGAAAACAGCTTAAGCTCCAATAAAATTGCTACTGCAACCAGTGTCTGGGCAAACAGTTGGAATCCCTTGTGCACTGGGGTGGTTTTCCTGGGTGAATTGCATGGGTTTTATTTCACCTTCTCCATCACACTCCCAACAACAGAGCTCTGCACAGTGCCCGTGCTGCCAGTGCTGTGATGCAGGACATGGTAGAATGGTCCTGTTGTCTTTGTCCTTGCACTGTGTTAGACCATATATAACTCCCCTCTAAAATAAGTGGATTATTAATACCTGGGCTTTATCCAGTAGTCCATATAGAGCAAAAACATTGACATCTGGGTGAACCATAATGGCCTGAGCTGGCACCTGAGCCAGGTGACAATCAGCAAACTGGGTGACTTCAGCACGGGCACCATTTGGACACAGTAACTGGAAATCACTGGATTTCAAGTTTTGGGCCCAACTAGCAGTGTTTTTACCTGGAAAAAAAAAAAACTGGTCATTGTCAATGAATGCTTTAGAGCAAGATAAAAAAATTTAATTATAATAAAGAGATACATAAAACTAAGTACCATCTGTATTCTCAAACACTGTTGAGTGCTTCACAAAGGCCACATCCCCAGAGTCCTGTGCCAGGCACCTAAAGGAAGTCAAAGATATAAATTCAACTCAATGATATAAATTCAATTCAAAGCATCTTTATGTGAACCACATTTTTTTAATAACTCATACGTTTAGAATTCCTGCAAACAAGTGTACTGAACTCAAAGTTAGTTAAAAAAACCCAGAGAAATTAAGTATCTTGAAAGGAGAGAAAAGCAACATCTTTGCAAAATATAAAAAAAAATATTCAGAATTACGAATTTTAAGAGTAGAATAGAATAGAAAAATGTTATTAAAAGCAGTGTGAGAAACAACAGAAAAGTCCAGTATTAGATGAGCAAAGAAATAGAAGATCCATTATGTGATACTCAGTGCAGTGTTTGCAGTCCTGTACACTGGAGATCTCTAGTCAATTTAACTGCAGTTTCTAAGGGTACTGTTCCAGAACTAAGTTCACTTTCCTCTTATTTTCTGAAGCAAAAGCAGCCCAACATGCCAAGAGCACTCTAAAACCACCTGCTCTCCTACGCAGCTTATTCTCTAAGTGTTTTCAAGAAGCATTTCTTAAAGTAATTAAATCCACCAATGAAATAGACCTAAAGCTTTAACTGTGCATGGCTTATGCAGTACAAAATGCAAGGGAAAGTTACTACTGGTAACAGTTACCTAAAGTACATATATTTCAGTCGCACCTGGTTTAACATCAACAATTATAATCAGAGGTCTCATCACCATGTGGTTGACACTGTCACGCAGAGAACGAGGACTCAGTGGTGCTGTTCATTGCATTTCCACAACAAAAAAAGCTGTTCCTAACACATTTTTCACTACCCTGTGCAGTTTAGTTTGCCCCAGGCAGTGGGATATACACAGACTGAATGGCCTCTCACACCTCTAATCAGGTTAGTCTGAAGATAGCCAGAGTTGATGGAATCTGGAAATCTGAATTTTAAGTTCATCTCAATCACCTTCCATAAGTCATTCTTCTTTCAGAGAGGTGACCTGTCACAGATAGACCTACCCCCACCTTGTAGAAGACTGTGACCCTCCATTTTTTCACCCAAATTTTACCCTTTTAAATACCTAAAACTTCCCACACCACTCAATGAATTAAGCACCTTCTCTATTAAAAACAAAAAGTGACCTCCATATAAAGTTTGACTGTATGGGCACTATTATCAAACGCACAGCCTTAGAATATGAGCAAGGCTCATGCAGCCCGTAACAGCCTTTGTGGCTCATTCATCTGGTGACTGGGAGCTGGCTCTGTTAATCCATGAAGTACAGCAGAGGATCGGGAGTTTGCCTGCAAGGCATGCACCACAGCAGAGCAGCTGGACTCAACTAAAGAGATTTGCAAAAAGTAGTTATCTAAGTCTAGCACTTCAATATTTACCAGGCAGCTGCTGTTGAAGTCTCCTCCCCTGAAGGAAAAAGATGGCTTTCTGCCAGCTCTTACATGCCCCATTACCTTCAGAGGTGAAGGTCAGGAAAAGGAAGTGCTTCTTCCATATCTGAGAGTTTCACTGTCTTTGGGTATGGCCCGACATGTACATGTACACTGTTACACAAAGTATTAGTAACAGTAGTTATAGTACTTTACACTAGAATATTTTATACTATTTTCCCCCTGTATTTTTAACATACCTTGTTTTGAGGATTGTTTGGTAGTTGAACACTGGCTGTAGCTGTTTGTGCTGTTCAGAAATCCACCTTCACATACAGCCACCAATGATTCAGAGTAGTGAAGACACACTTCCGGCTCTCCGTCACAAGCCTGTCGCTCTCTGCATGGACTTGGAGCAGCCAGATCCTCCCTACTGTGTGTCTGCTTCCCTGCTAGAGCTCCCTGTGGATGACCTGCCCATCCAGAGTGGCAGACTGCCTGTCCCACTAGATTAAAGCAAGACTGGAGACTGACAACAACGTGCTTGGTCCTCACGAGGTGGGTGCTCTGTGCACAGACATACGGGTTGGGCTGTTGGGCATCTGGCTGTCTGACATGATCCAGTGTAAGCCTTATACCTGCATGGCTGAGGACATGGGGGACACAGGTCCCACCTCATTTACAGCCTGTGCTGTAACAACAACAACCTCAGTTTCCATCCCAGGCAGCAAACAAAGTGCTCCTTGCGTTTTGACAGGCTGACACACCAAGTAACAACCGCATGCGTCAGTTACCTGAAGGCTCCGCTGTAGCTGTAATAACGTTCTTGGCTACTTGCACTGCATTTATTGTTTCCACTCTCATCTCCAATACAGAGTTGACAAAGTTTTGCTGGGTAATTGTCCTGCTCAGCTGAAGGCACACAGCTGGCAGAGAAAAACTCACTGACAGCTGGGGAAAGACAAACCAACATAAGGAGTGAAATGTGTGGGGTTTTCACAAAAAAAGGCAGTTACAACATCATGAAGTTACAACCAATGCAGGTTTCAGTAGAACACTAGAAATATGAACTAGAGCTGCTTTACTGGAATTCACAAACTAGAACTTCTAAAATATTTTCAAAGCACTAATTAGCTGACTATGAAATGAAACCAAGAAGCTTTCCATGAGATAGACAGGAAATAGGCAAGCAAAATGAGAACCTGCAGTTCTGTGGTCCTAGATCCTTTTCTTGTTGTGGTACATGGTTACATCACCTAATGCAGTTTGAAAATAAAGGGAAGAAAATTCTGGGCAGGGACACAGGGATGCACCATCCACTGCTATGATATCCTAGAGCTGGAATATCCCCTCCTAAGAGGAGATATGTCTGTATTTTCTGTGGGTACCCTATTATTGATATCTGACTTGGGGTAAATATCCTCAAGCAAAAGCCAAGGCAGTCAGGTGTGAAAGAAGTATTTTCAAGACAAACAATAAGCTTAAAAGTTGATTGAATACAAAAAGAAATGGACTCTTCAAATGCATTTCTGAAAACTGGAATAAACTTTGGCAGTTTGATACACTGGAGGCCAGGGCTGCCATTGAGATGGGTCTGGACATGCTGGAGAGCCAGGCTGACAGGAACCTCAAAGTTCAAGAAAGGCAAATGCAGAATCCTGCTTTTAGGATGGAGTAAGACCTCAAGAGGCTGGGGGCTGGCAGGCTGAAAACCAGCTCTGTAAAAAAAGGGATCTGGGAATCCTAGTGGACAACAAGTCAGCAGTGTGCTTTTGTGCCAGTGAAGGCTATTGGCAGACTGGGGTGTGCTGGGGGAGCAGTCAGGGAAGCAAAGGTTCTCCTCTGATACCTGTGGCAAACTCTGAGCTGCCAGCGTTAGGGAGACATGGACATTTTAGACCAAATACAGTGGAAGGAGAGTAAGATGCTCAGAGGGCTGAAGCACAACTTGCACTTACCAGGCTGACAGCTGGGTTTGGTCAGCCTGGAGATAAGACAATCAAGAGTGTATTGCTATCTTAATTTACATAGTGGATTTTTCAGGAAAGACAGAGGCAGATCCTTATCAGGGATGCAGAGCAAAAGGATGAGAAGCAACAGACCAAAGTTATGAGAAGGAAAATTCTGATTAGATATAAGAAAAAAATCCTTTGTACCAAGGATGGTCAAATACTGGGACAGAGTTCAGACTGGGACTGGCCCAGGTCAAACACTGGGCTGTGTGTAATCTCTATCCTGTGAGTTACTCAGAACACATCTGGACACAGCCCTTTGCAATCTCATCTACCAGACCTTTAAGCAGTTGGTAGGACTAGATGACCTCAAATAATCCTTTCCAACCTAAATTAGCCAATGGTTTTGTGAGAAAGGAAAGGAATACTTTCATGTTAGATGCAACATTCTCAATTAGACCCCTCCACTAGTGCACACTGCAGGCAAACTTAAAATTTCAAATCATTATGTTAGAAACACATCACCCCTTCACAAAGAGATATGATTAATATACAGCTATGAAACATCAATATTACTTCCCTAATTAAAGTTTATAATTAGACTATTACTATATTTTTGACATGTAATACTGTTGTCTTACCTTGAGGAATATTACAGTCTCTGATTTTAATAATCCCTCTCTTAATTAATATGCCAATGGGAATATTCCATCCAGCGTTTCTCCCCAGTCCTGTGTGGCAGGACTTCTTCCCTCTCAGGTCATTGATGGTGAATGCATTGGACACATTTCGTTTCACTAACACCACAGCATAGTATGCATTGCTGCTGTCATCAGCTTGTAGAAAAAAAAAAACCACAACACATTACAGCTTCCCTTAAGCATTCCCACAGCTTAGTGATCATCTGGGGATCCACTACACTTATCTGGTGGCAACTTCAATTGCACCAGCAACCTGCTGGTCAGGAAGTATGGATGGACACGTAATTACTCTTCACTTCTACTACCTCACGCTTTTGCATTCACCTATGGTCTGTAAGCTGGTACTGTTACACACCTAAGCTGGATAATCTAGAGATGAGATGTTGGAAGTGTTCTTGTTACACCAGCTCTTATAAATACATCCCTCTGAAAAACATTTGGGTCATAAGTGACTTAGCAAATCTGCTTCAAGAAGTTATTTTTACATGAAAACCTCAAACCTGCATTAAAACTTATCAAAGTTGCAGCAAATTTAAACTCTGCCTTAGTGACCCTCTTTTCATCAGTGTCTCTGAAGCAGTCACATTGACAGGAAGAATTTGCTTCTAACTAGAATCTACTGTGAAATGTCTGTATTTTTGCTTCTGTTAAAAATACTTTGACTTTGTGAATACTATTTTTTTCCATTGTAAATATTTTTTTTTCAGCACTGAAAAGACAAATGAAGAGGTACAAGACTCAAAATTGCCAAAGACTCAACCTGGTCCTGCAGCAGGACAGATAAAAGTTGTCTCACTGTAGAAGCTCATTTCATACCCTCCTCTATCCATGATGTGAAGGTAATAATTCTTATTTCCTTTGAAAAAAGCTTTTCCAGCAGGGCTAAGGGACAGAGGGCTCTGCTTTTAGTGCTGTTTTCAAAAAAACTTGGAAAAATAAGGTCTATATTTATGTTTCTGGACCTTACCAGAGTAACTTTCTCCAGCAGCTGGTACAAGGCCGTATGTCTTCCCAGCTGCGTAAATATCAGCTCCACCCAGAACTACAGCATCACTTTCCTTTTTCTGAAAAATACAAGAAAATGTAGGATTTCTGTGAAAAAAGTCAGCAGATATTTTCCCTGCTACAGCAATGACACTTTGAGCATCACACCTGTTGCACCTCGAAGGGCAAGGCTTACAGCAAAAGAGCAGCACACTGCTAAAGAAAACCTCCAAAATGTGCATAAAGCATCATCAGTGAAACAGGGACAGGAGATTTCACACATATAGGCTTGAGTTAGATGGGAAACAGTGCCCTCATCACAGCCACAGATGGTCAGGGTTCAGGCCCATCCATACCATCTGAGCTACAGATCATCTCCTAGAAATCCAGTGTTCTACTGGTCATCAAAGTGAGTGCACCTATTTCTAACCCTGCCTACCCTCCTGTTCATTTGGTTTATGGCACAAGGATTGTAGCAGCCTACCTGGATCAGCTCCATGCACTCTTCCTTTGTCTTGGCTGAAATACACTGAATTGCTGGTTTCAAATTCTTTTTCCTAAAGGCAATGGCCATTTCACCACATTTCCAAATCTCCTCAGTGGATACAACACACCAGTTCAGGCTTTCTGGCAATGCTGCACAAAATTGAAAAGCAAATACTACATTCATTTTCTTTGCAATAGACAAGGAGGGATCACACTTCCCACTGTCACTTATGTCCCCTAGACGTTATTTAAAATATTTGCTTCTGTGTTGCTCCCCATCCCTCCAGCTCAGATTTACACCTGATCAGGAACCAGGGCACTCCCTGATTAGCAGTTATGTCCACAGTGCAAACTTATCCACAGCAAAGGATCAACAATTGCTACAGTTCCTGACCATTAAGTACAGCTGTAACATGTCAGTTGAGTACAGCAAAAAGCCAGCCTGGACACAGGCTTCCTCACACCTGACAGTCATGGAGCAATGACCAGAAGAGACAAATCAGGAAGCTGAGGGGCTTTGCCACAGCACAGAGCATGTCTGGGAGGCTCAGTTGCCAGGATTATTAAGCTTCTTAAGGCAAAGATTCTTACAAGCTGTGTTTCTGACTTTCCCAGAACGCATATCAAGTAATTTCTACTTTTTTCTGATAGTAGGAAAGACCATAACACTTCAATAAAGAGCAACTGAGGGTGTTCTTCAGCTTCTGTAGGAAATCCTCTGCTCAGAATGCATTCATCCATTTTTATAGACTTTTGGAGGATTTGCACAGCAGCGCATTATTATTTTCCCTTGTCAGCAGGTAAGAAATTAAGTACCAGGTAGCAGTAGCAGCTTATCAGATTAACGTCTCTCATGGACCAGAAAGGGTAGAAAATGCCTGCACCTTATAACACAAAGTGGGCCAATTTGCACAGGAAAATATTCTGCAATGTGATTGTTCCTAGGTCAAAAAGTGACCTTTCTCCATGCTTAAAGGCCAGACTGCCATCTTGCCATAACCCTCCAAGAGTGAAAGGAAAATAAAACAGAATCAAAATGATCTCTGTTATCAGCTATCTTTTTCTTGGTTATAAATAGGAATTTACAGACAACTTACTGTTGGGATTGCAGCTCAGAGCTTGCATGGCACGAAGATACTCATCACCCAGCCAAGCCTGGTAATTCTGAGCTGTGATTGCAACAAGCTCTGTGGTGGAGTCTCGGAACAGAAGATTTTGGGCACCGTAGGCTACAGAGTCAAACATCTGAAACTTGGCGCCCACCCCATTAAATCTTTGCTGTAACGTTAAAGAAGAAAAAAGCACCTGTTACACATCCTTCTGTCTGGGGTGTGTGACATCTCGTACCCCTTCAAACCCCACGGAGGCGAAGGTGGCAGATACTCTGTTTTCAGTTTGGCTAGACAGGTGGGAGAACCCTTCTAAAATGCATTGCAGTGATGAAGAAATGGTATCCTACCTGTCCCTGGTTTAGGAGCTGGAAGACAAGCGTCCCGTCGGTGTCGGGCCGCACAAGCACGGCCCGAGCGGGGACCCGGGCCAGGTGGCAGCTCCTCCACTCCATCACATCCGCTCTCTCGCCGTTGCGACACAGGAGCTGGAAGTCCCGGGAGCGGAGCCGCTGGGCCCACGGAGACAGACTTCTTCCTGAAATCAGATGGGATGTGCTTATGGAATGTGCATCAGTGGGGCTGACGCTTCTGGCTCCAAGCCTGCTCTAAGCATCACTTGCACGTGTGGAGCAGAAAAAGCATCTGCTGCGCATCTCTGAACTACTCCTGACTGCACAACACATCCTGTGCATCTCTGTGGTCCTTTAGTCCTGGATCTCTAATGAGACAACAGACCTTAACACCTGTGAGACTGCACTGAGCTGTACTGAGGTCTGCAGGAGCATTAAGAGCATCCCTAAGTTAGGATCATGTACAACATTTTTTTGGTTTTTCTTTCCCCTGCATCAGACAGGTCCACAATATTAAAGCAATGTTATGCTCAAGGTAGTTTTCACACACACCCAGATAGGGCAGGTCACATCTTGTTAACTCTCTTGTAGTCTCCACAGAAATCCCTTGGTAGGCTAAAGCAATGTAACAGCCCAAGTCTACATAAAAAGAGTTTTCTGCTGTTGAAGCTCCTTCCAGAAGGAGCTTAAGATTCCACCTTTAACCTTTACTGAAACTATCAAGCATTTTTAAAAAACCTCCTCTATTTCCTGGTGCATACCTCATTAGGTACATCTGTTTTCTCTATTACAGCATTTTTTTACTGATTCCTCAATTCAAAATACATCAAACATTTGACATTACACGGTCATTACAGACACTGTATTTCAGACCTTGCAGCCATTATCCAACCAGCTTCAGGATTACTCACCATCTGTATATTCAGGCACTGTGCTGTGCTTCACAAAAGCGACCTCTCCAGCATTTTCAGCCAAACACCTAATAAATACAAATCCAACCACAAAGATGCATTATAAAATCCCCGTGCTCTGGCCACTGCCGGCCGACAGCCCGAGGGCTCTGTGCTGCGTTCCATCAGCCACAGACACTGACCTATTTCCTTGTGATGGGAGTTTTGCTCAAGGCAGAGACTAGTGGCTGTTAGAGCATGAAGTAAAATGTCATTGTCATTTGGTGAACACGAACAACATGTTCAGTGCTGCCTGGGACAAACACCATGACCTTTGTCCAGGACAGTTCTGTGTCTAAGGCACTCACAATCCTTTGGGGAATACGCAGGGAGGAGCAAGTGTTTCTCAAAAGCAAATTCTGCCCTTGTTTGGTTAATATTGTGACTCAGGCACTGGGAGCTGCAACACAGCACACAGATGGGAAAGAGGAAAATAAAGGAAAGATTGATGTGCAAAAATGGAGGGCAGAGAAACTTGATAATTCAGTGCAACTGAGGTGGGATGACTGAAATAGCCAAGTAGGGCACCAGTTCAGCTCTCAGGCTCCAAGGATCATCAGGCTTTACTGGGAAAGATAAGTCAGTAAAGCCTGCTGAAACACTCAGATTGTGTCAACAGCTGCTGGACAAAGCAAACAGAAGTGGGCTTTCCCTGCCCAGTATTTGTGCAAAATATCCATTTGGTTTTAATAACGGGTTAAGAATTACTTTTGTTCAGTCAGGTTAAAAGCATGGCTGTCCTAACAAAACAGATTTTCTAACAAGATCAACTGGAAGCTCTGCAGCTTCAATTTCCTGTCAGTAAGGCCTGGACATGATGATTATGGAGAGAGTACAGTGATAAAAAAACCTAACAGACATTATTTTTACCTGAAAGCGCCACTGTAGTCGTAGTATTGCTCTTGAGAATTTTGTTGACATTTGTTCTGTCCTTCTGAGTCCCCTTTGCAGAGCTGACAGAGGGATTTGGGATAGTTCACACCATTTGCTCCAGGAACACAGCTTGCATTGAAATAATCACTTACAGCTAAATGCAAAATTAGAATGAGACAATTTTAGGAATGAATAAATCCTGTAATTTCATTTTAACATATCTGCACAGTACATCTCTAAAAAGACTTAGAAGGCGTAAGTTATTTTCTTCTTAAAAGATGGTTTGCAAGTTTAAAACACAAAAACCCTGCAGGCTTCATCAGACCTACATTAGATCTATTCTGTCATACAAGGAGCATCAAAGCCAAAGAACAAAACAGCAGCTGAACACATTTCTGTCCACACACACACACACAGAGTCCCAAGACCATTCAGAAAGGTGTTGCTGAAGAGCAGATCTTTTCCCCGTAACTCTCACCCTCGGGGAGGTCACATCCCATTGCTGCCAGGTGCCCAGTGGCAGTGAGGTAACCCACTGGCACATCCCAGCCTGCAGTTCTGTTGATGCCGGTGTGACAGGAGCGCACACCCTTCAGGCTGTTGATGGTGATGTTGGAGCTCTTCTTCACCACAGCCACAGCATAATAGGAAGTTCCAATCTCTGCAGTGCAGGAAGAAAGAGAAGCGACCTAAGTAGCTTCACAGCAGCATTACAGTGACATACATTGACTTTGGGCCTCTTGTGGCTTCCCTACCCACAAGCAAGTCACACTGTTCACATCCTTGGTGAGAACTTGCTGACTCTGAATCAATGGCCCCCATTATTTTATATTATATTTTTATATTTTATATAATATAATATATAATATATTATATATATATATAATATGACACTGTAATCCATAATATATGGGATTGAGAGATAAACCTAATAACAATTTATACTTTGCAATTCATTATTCTTAAAAGTATGCAACCGAAAAGACAGTAAGCAGAGAGACAAGTAAAGAAACCAAACAAAACCCAACCCAACAAATTTATTACGGGAGCAGCTATTCTGACCCAAATGCTTCAGGACAGACTCAGTCACAGCCTTGTGTCTCCTGTTTCCCCACACAGTCTGTTACAGACAGAAGCAATCAAGAGGGAACCTGACCACTTCCTACTGTTTAGAGTGTTCAAGAGGACCCCAAATAAAACAGAAACAGTAAACACAAGCTTTTTCTTATGCATTTCAAGTAATCTAAAAGTTATTTAGCCAGAATATACCTTGATCATATACTTCCCCAACCACAGGTTTCAGACCATGCTCCCTTCCAGCCTGGTAAATCAAACGGCCATCCAGGGTCACTGCATCTGCCAAGTCATCCTGTGCAGACACAAGGGCAGAATATATGTTGAAGCTTAATTATCAGTATTTATCGACAGCCAGAGTACCCAAGAATTTAGAAGAGGCCCCTTAATCTGCATCTGTGTGTTTTCTTTATTCCAGTTGTTTTAAAGGCACTCACATTTCTGAACAACAATTGTCAAGAGGGATTTTAGACCTTCAAAATTGCCTTCCTTCAGAAACAATGCAGAAGGCAGCCCTGTGCCATGATGGCTTCACTTGTCTTAATAGCTCAAAGAAACCTTAGAAATGGATCCTGCAGCTCTGTGATGAATCTTAAGGCCCAGCAATTTGAAGTTTTATTCATCGCTGTAGCTAGTGCCCTAAAGCTTGAGAATATAAATAAAGTAAATACATTTTTGAGATCGTACACAGATAGTTCAAAATAATATCTTTTGGGGTTACAAAATCAGAAGGCCAAAGTGCACTCAAAAGCACCCTTAGAACATGCTGGCCAGACACACGTTTTGGGAGAAGGGGAGCAGATGGCAGTGGGTTCCCAAGAAGGAGGAAAGTATCTAAAACACTGTTCAAATTGGGAGAATACAAATCTGAGGCATCCACTTCTGGGAAGGTGTCCAACAACACTGTTTCCTTTCTGTTGAGGGTAACACCAGGCTGGCTGGAATCCTGCTACAGCTGCAAGATTGCTCTGGATAGCACAGGATGGGACTTCCCACAGCAGCAAGGCCGAGAGAACTCACCTGCCCGTGGAACCCAGCTCCCACTGTGCACTGAAGGAGAGGGCACTTCACACAGGGACAAGATATTGCCGGGAAAATAATCAGCAATGTGACATTCTGCATTTCTAAGCTGATTCCAAGCTTCTTATCAGTTTGCTTAACCTCTGGTTCGGCCCTGGAGGGGGTGATTTTGTTTACCCACCCGTGGGGAGCTAGCAAAGCACTGGTTAGGGCAGGGTGAGGAACTAACACACCACAGCAATTTCCCCACAGGCTGAGCTGCGTAAAGAGGTTGAAAATTTTTTAAGGGATCGTATGTTGGTAATATGTTGGTGTTGACGCCTAAACCAGATTTGAAGTTGCTACGTAATTTGAAATCCTTTACTTATTTGGCTCAAAGGATAAAAAAGATTATATTCATTAATTAGCCAAAACAATAGACATCTGAGAGTTGATTCTCATGAATGAGAGTTGAACAAATCCATGGGAACCTGAAGAGGAGTTGGGATTGGGAGATACTTGCATCTTAAAGAACAGACACAATCTTTCTGGAATAACCAGATGTGATATTCCACTGGTGAGGGTTAGAGCACAAGAGAGGTTAGGAAGCAAATATAGCTCGTTGTGTAGAAGGGACACCTGACAGTGAGAAGGAGAGGAGGTGAGAGTTAGATCTTACCCTCAGGGAGAACAAAATGAGCCTCTCGAATTGGTGGTGGACAGAAAATAGAGCAGATAAAATGGAAAGAGATGGCCACAGAAGCCCAGAGCTATGCTGTATGACCATATTTCCATGTGAAATAGCACTTTTCTGATTGGAAAGCTGAGCTTTTGAGCTCTGCTTAGCAGCAGAGCCTCTGATCAATAATTTTTGTATACATAGTAGAACAAGACTAAAAGTGCTTATTGCTGTATTTAACATGAATTACTTTACAGGCTACAGACCTCTTTAAGTACGCAAAATTACTGCTGAGGTGACACATCAACAACGGGGTGGGCATTTTATTTTTTTTGCAGCAAGCATTGCCAATAAACTTAGCAAAAGCATGGGACTATTACACATGCAATTTTTTAATAAATATAGATGTGATGGTAGTACTCTGTTCATTATTTTCAGATGAATTTTACTTCTGTGTGTCACAACATTTGACAGTTACCTATACAAGTGCTTTAAAGACCTGCTAAAAACCAGTTCTGGCCACATAAAGTATTGTTGTGTTTCCTAGTTAAATATTTTGGCATTTCTCAATTTTTAAACATCTTCAATCCAAAAGGGTTTTTCCTTTATCCATGTGCTAACACATTCACAGATCTAAGTCCAAGTTATGCAGTGTTACAAAACAGCATATCTCTGCCTCTCCAGTCACTGTGTCCCGATCCCTTCTTGTCCTCAAGGATCAGAGTTCAGTGCAGATGCCAGCTCAGGGGTTTCACGCAGTCCTGCACAGGGTAGGCCAGCTTAAATATTTAGTAGATTATTAGCACAAGGAGGGGGGCGGGGAAGAAGTCTCAAAGGCAAAGTCTTGTCTGAAGCCTTACAGTGAAAATTCATTTTATCAGAAAGCAACTTACTTATGCTAGCTGCCTGCCTGCTACTTTGCTACTTCCAATGGCTTGCAAAAGCAATTCTGTGAGCTCTGCATTTCAGAAGCAGACACTCATCAGCCCTTTCAATAATCTGCTTTGCAGAGTCTAACAGGTCCCTCTGTGGAATGCAGCAATCAGCCAAGTGGTTTTGGGAAGATCTGACATTAGAATGTCCTGTCTAATCCCAAGGTAAGATCCACATAGGTATCAGTATCTGCTCCCAGCCTTCTTCAACACAGTATTGACTCCCTTGCTCAAGGACAGTATTTATCAGGAGGCAATGAGCCAGTTTTAGGAGTCAGACAACCATTCTGCTTCTATTGAAAAAAATTACAAGATACTATTTTTGAAACTTGTCCCTCTTTTCTTGCCACACAATCAACTGCCTCATCTCCCTTCAAACTGCTCTTTGAGGTCTCCGTTCCTTGCACTGAACCTCTTGTCCTTGGCTGCATCTCCTCCACAAAACCCTGATTCTTGGGCACATCTAGGCAGGAGACACAATGAATATTATTTATTAACACAGCCAGGCATCCTTGCCTTACCCCACACTCTGTCAGTGAACGCAACCATGATTATCTGCCTTCACATTTCTTCCACTATCAACTTTTTACCTCCTACCCCCTCCTAAGGAGGGAATTATTTTGCAGACATCATTTTGCAAATCCACATGTTCACAGTCTTTAAAACCTTCCCCAGAGGCATGCTCTTTTTGGAAACTGAGCACTCTGGGCAGCTGAATTAATATAGCTGGGTTTGCCCTTGGCTCACCCCACTTGCTGCTTGGTCTCTCTCTCTTGTACTCCAGTACTGGGAGATTTGATCTGATTACACTCATCTCATCTGTATATACAGCAATTTCCATGACAGGACCCTGAAATGGGAGTTTGATCCAGAGTTTATCAAAATATAATCTATTTAGAGGCTAAGCAGCACAGCTTTAACTACTGTCTGCATCTTGTAGCTCCATCCCTTCTTAAATATCTGCTAAATAAATCTGACACAATTTCCAAATCAAAGATTAGTATTTGGGAGGAAATATTTAAGACTTTTGCAATGTTCCTAATGACTGGCCATATGTCAGCAGCCAAACAGATGACACGGGGCCATTCAGACATTCAGGTTCACATGTATACTTTTATGTCTTTCTTTAAAAAATGTATGTTTTGATTTTTCAGAGACATGAATGCCAGGAAGCTGAGGGTCAGCTGCCTGGGTGGCCAGACGCTCACCACAGAGCTCTGTACCTTGCCAGTGGATTATTATCAGGAACATGGAGAAATTAAATCAGTGACACTGCTGTCACCCCCAGCTCACCTTGATCATCTGGGTACAGTTAGCCGCTGACCCTCCTGGTGTGCACTCCAGAGGGGGAAGGAGGCCAGCCCCACTGAAGGCCTTACTCATGTCATTACACTTGGAAAGTTCTTGCTCAGAGACAGTGCACCACCGGATACGCTCCAGGCCGAGAGCTGCAAGCACAGCACCAAGAGAAAATATTGTAAAACACATCAGTGCTTTCGTAACAGAGCTTGCCATTTAAAGGTTCCCAAAGAGCCAAGCTTTCATTCTGCTTCTCCCCCCAGACAGAAAAAAATCAGGGCTCATTCAGCAGTGTGTCTTTAGAGATGATTCCTACTTTCATTCTGATTAACATGAATACTGAAGTTTTTTTGGACTGACCACAAGATCAGACTCAAGATAATGAAACCCAATCACATTTGTTTCTGACATAAATAGGGGTACCATGGATTAGGTCAGGGCATCCAGACTGTCTTAAAAACCTTGCAGAATACATTATCTTTTCTCAAGTCAAAAGCATTTAAACTTATTGTTTAAAATGATACACTACAAAACCAAAGACACCGTCCAATGACAACTCTTGTCTCAAGTACTGCTAGTTAGTACCTGGAGTTCTGCCCCAGCCCTTTTTGGTCTGAATTTAAAAAGCAATGTTAGGTGTTCAAAAGCCTTGTCACTAGGCTTATTACGAAAACTAGAAAAGTAAACTTGTCTCTTCAAAACACCCTTTCATAAGAGACTGTAACCACAGTCACGAAAAGGGGAGGGCAGAGCCATGAATGAAAAGACTCAAACTTAGTAGTGGAGATTTCCATTAATGAGCAAAGAAAGGTGCCTTTCAGGGGGCCCAAATGCTACCCCTCCTAGTACCAAAGCTACAAACACTTGGTTGCTTTTGCACGGAGATGTCATCATGCACAAACGGTGCAGTGAAATGCAAACACAAGCATGGGTTACGCTGATAAACAGGCACAGATCATTTTCGTAAGCAGTGACACAACATTCCACTGTTTTCCCACAATTTCCATTTTTAAGCTGGAGTCTGGTGGAAACCATTTGTCATGTGGTTTTCTAAGACCTCTAAGTGGCCCTCTCCTTCCCCACCAGTGTGATGCAGCTGAGATGCCACATCTACCTGTGCAAGCTAAAAATGCCTCTGCTAGTGCTCGAGAGTACACCGTGCACATTTCCTGACTTGGTGGCTGCAGACTGAACAAGACTGTTGATGCCAAAATATCCAATACTGAAACAGTGGTTTTGGCTCGCTGCTCCTGCAACAGAGCCAACTCTACTGCTGTCAACAAATATTAAGTCAGACTTGGAAAGCTTACAGGAAGTTTTCATGGCAGCGTGTGCTAGTAGAGGGAGAAACAACTGCCCACCTCTGAGATGCAGGAATTCTGAGAACCAAGATGCTTAGGAGATAAGCACACCAGGGCCATGGTAAAAATACACCTCACAGAAACTTAATGTTTGTAGTACCTCATCTGCCAGGGTGACATTTTCACCATTAATTTCTTTGGACTGGAAAAAGAACCCTGGTTTTCCTTGATAAAGGGCTTGGACTTTTTTCATAAAAACAAGAAAATGGAAATTAAATTGGGGTTTCAGCATCTCAGTATGTATGTATGCTAAGTGCATGTCTTCAGTCTCAGCATTCTGAGTTTAGATATGGACACACAGGAGGTAAAGCATCAACTGTATGAAGAAATCATTAGCCATATATACCTGAAACATAAAATAAAGTTCATTTGGCTCTGTATTTTAGCCAAAATAGTGAAACAGCATGAATCTGTTGTTTTTTTCCCTCTCTCATCAAAATTAGGTACTTACTGGTCCCATGCCAAATTGCTGAACTTTGTTGTTAGAGGAAAGCCAGATCTGGGTGATGTTCTGGCTCCTTCATTACACGTTAACCCATCTGAAGTGGGCTTGAGCACAGACAAGGCCTGCAGTCAGCCTCTCCCTATTGCCAACGAAAAACATCTTAAAACAGCAGGTCAGTGTCTGAAACCAAGTTTATTTTCAATTTTGACCCTTCTGTATACCTGTAGATATACATAAAGCATGACGCTGGCAACTTCCATTTGAAATATCCGCAGGGTCCTAAACACACATATAACTATCACTGGAAAACATCCAATTAACTCCTTTGCTGAAAGCCATGGTACTACATTGTGTAACATCTGATCAAATGGCTATTTATACAGCTATTACTACACTATCAAGGGCTTTCAACAGAAACAGAGGGGGACAAAAAGAAGAACAAACTAGGACTATTTCTTTTTGAAGAACTGGAAAGTGCTTCAGAAACAGCACCTACACCTCTGGTGGAATTAAAAACATTCACCATTCAGTTTGGGAGTGACAGGAGAAAGCCACATGCACAGATCATGGTAAGTGGAATAAAGCAATTATTTCAATTTTTACAAAATAAGTATCATAGAACTGTTCACTGTTGTGAGAAACAGATATAACTGAACCAGAAATGGATTCAGTGCTAAGGAATTACATTTCACACCAGAGTCAAGATACATACATGGTGTTCAATACAGCCTTTTCTACTCCTTTTCTGTGATTTCTTTCTGTTTATTTTCCTGCCCATATAAGATTGGCTCTGAGGTGGTTCTAGTTTCCTTCTGCTCTCTCACATCACACAGAGGTCCCAAGCCACAGCAAAAGCTTTAGAAGGACACTTACCAGCATGAAAGAAGAGAAGATAGAAGACACTTCTAGAGCTCTTCATGGTGAAAATTTTGGGATCTCTGATTTTTCCAACCTTCAGAACTCCCAGAAATCAAGGCTTCTGCAAGAGCGCTCTCTCCAGCCTGGTCTTAGGTGAAAATCAGCAGCATTCAATTGCTGATGCACTTTGTTCGACAATGTATCTTGCTTACCTTGGCACACGTCACCTCCTAATGACTACTGGAAAAGAAAGCGTGCCTCTCCTCACACTGCCTCTACACTTGCAGGGAAAAAAAAAACCCACCAAAAAAAAACACCAGACCTGGAAATTGCAAAATATCTGAGGCACCAATGAGGTCGCTACTGCTTTGGCACCTCCCACAGACTTCATTCAATGAACTGCTACACACCGGCACGCAGGGGTGTGGCAGGGCTATGGAACCAGGGCCTGGCTTTGAGTATGAGACCTGTGTATTCCCTGGCCATGGGGCCCAGGAAGCTGAAGGAGATTCAAGGTGAGCAGTTTATCTGATGGAGCAGATGGTTACTTTATGCCACGTTCTCAGCATTGTTGCAAATTTCATAAAGCCATAACCAGAATCCCAGGCTCTTACAACAGCGAAGGCTGTACACCCTGCATATGGTACAGCATGTGCTAAGTGCACATTTCCTGAAATTTTATAGCAAGTGCTATAAAATAGCTGAACTATTCTGACTTTAAGGTTTAAGAGAAGGCCCAGGAAGGATTCACTCTCCCAGAAAGAGTCAAAACTGCTGACAGTAGCTCTGTTAAAAGCTGCTGTGAATTTTGGTGTAGATTTCATAGAGCAACACTCATTTATACTGCCCTTTCCTTCATTTCTCACTAGTAAATGAATTGCAGCTGCCTGTAACACTTTGTTTAGATAAAAGCCATTGAGTGCTGCTGTGCTCTGCTGACTGCCATTTCTCAGCTGAGCACCCAGCTCCCAGAAACAGAAGGGCTGTGTCCCGTGACTCCTCATGCCCAGGGAGAGCACAAACCACACACTGTGTGCAGCCCCCAACAGCCTGTACAGCCAGCAGTGTGGCAGGATGATGCCAGCACTTTGTTATGTGCAACTGGACTGCAATTTGGCAGGATGCTAGCTTTAACCCTTACTAGCACATGTAAGACAACAGCTGAGTCAGTTAACTGCTGTTTCAAGTTTAGAACATTAAAAAAAGAATAGAGAATGATCCCTCCAGACCTTCTTCTCAAACAAAACTTCATGGCTAAACTCTGATTCTTGGCTGCCTAGACCATCAGGAATTAATTGTCCCCTTGTTGTCTAAAGTGCTAAAGAACAACCTGGTGCCACCGGGGTATTTCCAAACATCTTCAAGGCCCCTTATTTGGATCCTTCCTGTGCCCTTCTCACTGGCCAGATTGACATCTGAAGCCCTCTGTCCCTGATGCTTGCAGCAGGGCTTACATTCATACACAGATGACAAGACTGATGCACAGTCCTAGCACCAGTTGTTTAAGACTGGAAGGGCAGGATGAATAAGACATGAATCTGGTACCAGGCCCCTCCGGGGGTTCTTCTGATCCTCTGCAGGAAAGGTTCAGAAGGCAGAGGAGCAGCCTTTTTGTACAGGAGGCCTACTCTGAACACAACTCCCTGTAAACAATCACACAAGCACAGTTCATGAGAATTTAGATAATTTTCCTATTTTATTCTTAACTGTATGAATATCTGTGCTTTAAGGAGATATTAAATTTCTTAATCTAGTTTTCAGCACAATTTAGCAAAAATGCTCATGAGCAAATAATTAAAATAACTTACAATAATAACAGAGAATAACAAACACCTCATCAAGCATGTGTCTGTATAGAAATTACAAATAGTTGGGTTATCAGGCAGGAAGAAAACCCACAATGCCTTCACTAGGCCAGAAAAAAGTGGTAATGCATCAGTATGATGCCACTTGGATTTCCTAATTACTTTAATTGTTGAATTGGAAGCCTTAAGCGAAGTCCGTGTATTGCAAAGCATAACTTTAAAATTCAGAAAGTGCACCCAAGAGTCAAAAAGACGTATCAGCACGTGACGCTGGAAAAATGAGGCTCAGAGAAACACTAAGTAATGCAAACCCCTACCAATTACACAAGAAAAACAAGACAACTCAGAGCATCAGGGCTGTCAGAATGAACTTTTCTGCCAGTGCTCAAGGGCAACAACATCGGAAACAAACAAAACCAAAAATGCAAAGCAAATACTCCAGAGTCCTTTGGGTTTTCCTGATCCAGGACTTATTTTCACTCCAGCGTGACAACTGTGCAAGGTAATTGCTGTGGACTTCAGTCTGAGTGGAGTATTTGGTGACACCTGGCTAGTATATGACAAGTGCCTGGGGGCAAAGTTCGGTGAAAGTTACTCAGACACTCCAATATATGAAAGAGCAATTCCTCACAGATCTACTCAGCTGAACAGGACTCTTTCTGATGAGTTAAAAAAAGAGGTAAAAAGAAGTGTATACAATACAGAGGTCTCAGATATGTTTGCAGATTTGACAGACATTCATATCCTTCTATTTTTTTTAGAGTTGGTCTTTTCAGAAGTCTCACTAGACACCTCAAATAATCAGTCACTTTCAAAGAGGGAGAATACATACACTTCTAGCTCCCTTAAAAATTTCTTACATTATTTATCAAAAGCTGCATCAATCTGGAACACCATCATGTGCTTTCATAGGCAGGAAGTCTCAGAAAGACAGCACACCTAACTTCCCAAACCTTGAAAAACAGAAACTATTTTGGGCCATGCACCAGCAGCTTAAACTTCCTGGAAGCCTCATTAGCATTTGACATAACACCAGCAATAGTTGTGCCACAAGTTTAAACCTGCTTTAAATGCAGTAACTTCACAAGCCCCAGTGTGGTCACCAGTGTTTCTCTAACACATGACTTTCATTTACAGTCTGAGTCAATTATTTTAAAATGCTACACCACCTGTATTTCTTTTAATTAAAAACACACTTGACAAATATATTGTACAATAAAGTTTATTAGCTGTTCTCCTCTTTCTAACAAATGGAATGGATAGTATTGATAATTCTTTACAAACCAAAGCTGATTTGGTTGTGTGACTGCCCCAGGACTGCCATGAGTACATCCCTCTTATAAACAATCAGTTGCAAACTAGCAATGGCAGGTACCAAATAATACGGGAATTAGAGAATTTCATTACTGAAGGTTTTGGTACAACGTATTCATAACATTCGGCACAGAAGTTTGTGCATTGCATGGAAGATCTTGTGCCTGTGCAATCTGAGATGAACATGTACAGAAAAATAAAATGTCTGGTTGACTCTGAATTCTCCCTTTGGTTAAGACATGCATATTACAAAAGGGAAGACAAACACCCAGAATTCTGTAGAAAAGAGGAGAACGTGCATGTATTTTTTTTCTTGTACTAATATTCCCTGGACTTCATGCCCAGCCATCACAGCCCATTTGATTTTTTCGTGATTAAGGAAGGTAAATTCTAATTTGTTTTTTTAATTTTTATTCAAAACAAAAAGCTAGGAGTAGGTGGTAAAAGAAAAATATATATTTTATATATATATATTTATACGTGTGCGCAACTATGTAAAGAAAATAATTCCCATAGTTACAGAGTTTAGTTAAAGAAAGTTTAATATATATATATTTATTATAACAAAATAGGCAGTTATTGTGGGTAAAATATTCATTAAAATCTGACCCCTAAGAACACACACATTTTTAGGCTATGAATCATTCTCTCATTGCCCTAATGACCATCTCTGCAGCTGTTTTCTGTATTACTGCCAATGGAAATTTGGCATTCCTCTGAAAAATAGAACGTTTCCTAGCACCTAAACATATTTTTAGGCTCAAAAAGTGTGATGACCATTATCTATAAAGAATTTCTGTAACACACTATAAATAGTGTTTCATGAGGAAGATTAAAAACATTACACATCTTTGTCCCTAGCAATTTTATTGGCAAAAAATGAAAAAATAGATTATAAGAATATCCGTATGAAATTATGAAAATGAATATCTCTTGAGGAGTAGTAATGGGACTCAATGAAAACGTTAACTCAAAATTTGAAAGTTTCTCTCTAACTGCCTGGAAAGAAAAAAAGATACCATGACAATAGGATTGAACTCAAAAAATAAAACCTGAAATTGATTGCCCTGACCAAACCATGCTATTAAAGTTAAGCGTGCAAAGTTACTCATAATTTACAACTTCCTTGAATACAACTTTTCTTTCAATTGTTATGAAATTTTAAAAGAATGTCTATAAAGCTTTTTTGAAAAATCTTTGAAAGTTACTTTCCCTTAAACATTAAGGAATTTTACCAAGCAATTCCCTCCCACCCCCACCCTAAACTAATAGCTGGTCAGGCCATTCCACTGTCATGTCTGAAAAATGGCAAACCAACAACACACAATAATACAAATTATTTAAACTAAGAGAGACACCAAATGTAAAGCATTATGGGAACTGCAGAATGTGATGGTTAGGGTATGAACCACGCTGGAAAGAACTAGAGGCAGGCTCCACTGGAAGGGCTTAAGAGTCGTCAGATGTAGTAGGTGATGTCAGTTAGAAAACGGAAAATAAAAATCTGTTTTCATAATTTTTCCTTTGCTGGAACCCAGATGTAAGGACCAGACTGTTCCTCTATGATCTGTTTCACTTGGTTGTAGATTTCTTCCAGTGTGTCTCCCTGGACAATAGCTGCAAAACACAATGTGGCAATCAGCAATCATCCTTCCTAGCTCCGTGCAGAATCCAAGCTGCTCCACGCCACGCTGCTCTTTTCTCTCAGAGTGGCAGGAGGGTTTCTGATTGCTGAAGGAACAGACACCTGCAGGGATTTCTGGTTTCTGTGCCGGAGTGAAGCACCGAGTGGTACTGCAGGACACGCAAAGCACTGCCTTGGGGACAGGCCGTGGCTTCCACTGTACTACCCAGTATACACATACAACTGAGGAGTTTTTTAACCTTTTCCTAACAACATGTTCCAATTTGCCTGAGTCAATTCACATTCTCCAGTATTCTTTCTGGCACAACTTTCATTTGTTTCCAACACAAATCAAGACAGTGCAGGGCTGTGTCCTCACACAGTCAATCTCAGGCAGGCTTGGTGTAATGCAGGCTGGGAACTCCTCAGCTCGATGCTGAAGCTTCACAGCAAAGCTGGCTGACCTTGGGATGTCTACCTGCTAGCACCACCTTTGCTTTTGGCTAAAAGAGGAGAAACTCATGGAGTTTGTTGTCCAGCTAACAGATTCAAGTTTTATAGGCACAGGCTTCCTTCTATACTTAGAAGTGCAATCTATATTCATTCCTATGGTGTAAGTTAAGATATATTTTTGCCAAGGCTAGAAAATAATTAGAAATGAGCCAGTGTGCATGTGTTCCGATATGTCAGAATAAAGTATGGTCTGATGAAAATGAGGATGACATTTGAGCTGTTCTTCAACAGCTTCAGCCTGGCAGAGCAATCACTGTGAGGTAGCAACTTCTTTTTCTTTAGGTTCACAATCTCAGTGTCAATAATCCAAGAAGTAAAGTTTACCATGAAAGACAGTTTTGGAGGCAGGTCAGACTTGCTCTTGTGTGCATTAATAGATTACTGCTGCTTCCAAGCTTTGCTTTCATGCAAATTACTTCCTTTTGATTCCTATCATTCCATTCTTGTCTCTCAAAACCTTCCTCCCCCTCTGCAGCCCAATGCTGTACTGCCTGTGGGAGGAGGCTGCTCCATTGTTACAGGTCAAGTGCAATGTTCACAGCACATCAGTGCATTAGAAAGAATTAGAAATGTCTTTGCAATGCAGAGCTATAAGCTTCAGCATCTGCTCTCAACCACACTCTTCCAAACCTCAATAACCTCAAAGCTGAAGAAGGAGGTTTCATGTGCTTCAGTGTAAAGCTTAAGTTTGTAGAAACTGAACGTGTTGATGAAGTTGCTTTCAGTTACCACACATAATATGGTATTTTTTAACAGATTAGGCAACACTCACACTTTCTGTTTTACCACCTGACTCACAGGTGGCAGCCTCCAAATTGTAATTGGGATCTGTAATGGCTTCAAGTATGTCAAACAGCTTCAGAAAATAATTTCTGGCTTGAACTGGATTATCAAGGAGAGAAGTCTGACCACCTTCCTGTGCCAACATGCCTTATACTCTGGAGAAAAATCATGGATCTGAGCACTAGAGCACTCAACAAGTCCTTTAGGGTTTTGAAACATCATGATTTAGGTCCCTTAATTTCTTGGAAAATTATCCTATATAATGCCCTGAGACAGTCTGGAATAATACCAGCTACTAACTAAACATTTAATTAATATTTATCAAAATAAACTCATTCATTTTCTAAACAACAAACCTGACACATTTGTAAACCATTTGGTAAGGGATTCTATAATAGGAAGAAATGTTTATAATATGTTGAGAGTCCCATAACCATAACTGGGTGTAGACAGAGAGCTATGGGAAGAGCAAGATACAGTCGTGGGATAAACTGACAACTGGGTAGCACAAAATCCAGAGAACAAGGCAGCAGGAAGACTGGGGCAGGGAGTCTACTGGTTCCTCTGTATTCCTCCTCTGTGAAGCCACCACCCCATCCTGTGTCTCTGCCCAGCTGGAGCAGACTGCTCCATTCACAGCTCCACCCACGAGATGTGGGAGAAGGAACTGGGCAAAGGAGTCACAGAAAAGAAATAAATGGGACAGCAAACACTAAAACACTGCAAAAAAGAACATAAGGGAAAGGAAAGGAGCAATTGTCTGTGAGGGTAGGGACAGGGAAGGTTCATTCCCGGCCCCCTGAAGGTCATGGCTTGACCAACGTCCCCGTTAGAAGCCACAATGCAAAGAATGAGCGCAGTTGGAGTGATTGCAGCCAACCCCTTGCTGTTACAGTGAGGCCCATGGAACGCACAAATGTGATTCCCTAAGTACCATAATGCTGTAGTGTTCAGTTTCCAGAGGCTTCATTTACTACCATTATGCTTGATCATCTCAATTTAAAAAAAAAAAGTAATTAGCAATTTCCTACAAGCAACTTTGCTGAGCAATATCAGGTCTGCAAATAAAAGCTTTAAGCGTACAAAACATCAACAAAGCAAACAGCTGCATTACAATATCCAGGAAAATGGTAGAAAGTCTTACAGTTTTTGAAACCTAAATTAAGCTGCCAGTAAATTTTTGTGTGTATTAAAATAATTGATCAAACTGAAATCAGCATAGCGATAATAAGATGGCTCTATGCCTCAAAATAATCACCGACCATGTGAAAAACAAAGCTCTATCTCAGTTGTTAGGCAAGTACTCTTTTTACAGCAAGCAACAAAATTTCAACTCTGGCAAGGGAACAGTCACAAGCAAAACACACCTGTGAAATGTTCAGTAAATTCTTGCTCCAGTTTCATGGCTCTCTCAAATGTCTTCCTGGCTTGCTCTTCCGTTAAGCGTTTATTCATTTCCCTGAAAGTGAAAACATTACACCTTTTTTAAACTACTGTCCAACACTTGGAGCCCTTACAGTTTTAAACTGTTGTTTGAGTATTAATCCTAATAAGAGGGTTAACCCTAAAGACACACCAAGCAAAGACTGTAGTGGAAATGAGCTGTTCTGGCGTTATGTTGCACGGAATTTAACACAATGACATTCGTTCCCAAGCACTTTAATTTGGATTAGAAACCCTGTTTTAAAGTACCTAAAAATTAAACTCAGGAAATTAAATACGATTTAAAATGCAAATATTACAATTGTTTGCCCATAACTTGCAGTTGGCTTTTCAAATATGATAGTCTCAAACAATTTAGCCTGAGGTACTTTACTTTTTTACTCACATGATATTTTCCACTGTTTTGGGTTTAATAAAAATGGAGATTGGGTACAGCTGGGCAATCTGCAACCTTTTGATCGCATTACCAGAAACATCAAGAATGCAATGTTTACCCTAAAAAGTGAGAGAGAAGGGAAAACAGCACTAAGCAAAGTTTAAGTCACAAGTAGCATAGCACAATAATTTAGAAGAGAAAACATGCCTCCACTGAAGCCAACAAACAAGAGCATTTGCATCAACAATACTGTGATTTCACCACTGTGGCACAAGGTCCCACAGCCTCCTCTGTTGGATCACACATCATTTGAGATGTTCCTGACCCTTCTTTCTTCCTTCCTTTCTTCATCACAGGTTGCAGTCCCATCAGCAATGCAAAATCATATAGTGGAACAGCTGGACTTCAACCACACCAGCAAAATGTTTTATTTTTCTTTGTTTTGGTATTAATTTGAGGATGCTTTAGAGAGGTGGCCATGTCACAGATGCAGTTTAGAGAGGAGCCAGGTGACTCAACTGGCATACCTGAGGGAGTGATCACCCTCCTGGCAGGGAAATATGTCACCATAGAAGCTTTAGATGGAACTGCACACAAGCCCCCTCCTCACCCAGGTATCAGCCAGTTGAAATACCATGTTGGAGATGGCGAATACCATTTCTTTGGGCTGATTCATTTTTCATCTCTTGAGAAACAAATATAACTTTACTGTTCCTTGGGCAGCTGGAAGACAATGTGGTAAGGCTGCTTTCCTCCCCCTCTCTATTCTTCCGCTATAAAGAATTTTCCAGCTTCATCTAAAAGGCTCTTCACATTCCTCAGCTCCTTTCATCTCAGATATGCTCATTTCCACCTCACATGTTTTTATTTCTTTCCTTTTTGAGGAAGAGCTTTAATTGCATGGAGACATCTAGTAACACTTTATTCTTCATGTTCACTTATAAAAGATTCACAACCATTTTGTACCTTACTGATCCAAAAGATGGACAAAAGAACACAGCCCACTTCAGATCCAGGACAGAACTGAACGACTGTATCTGTGCTACCAGATGAAGCAACTGGCAACAGATTTATAATGTTTAAGCTGTTCAATAGTTTCATCATTTAACCATATATGATAGTTCCACATATGATAGCTTTGTTCAGCCTCCCATACAAAGTATTGTTCATTTACTTGAACAATTTTGTAATGAATATTCTTTCCTTTCCTTTTCTCACTATATCCCACAGGGCCAGAGTCCATTCCACACAGGGAGAAAGACTGGAGAAGAAAACTGCATCACCTGACCCACAGACTCTCACCATGTCTGCCCTGATTTTGCTGCCAGTAAATTCAGCTGCCAGCAATAACAATACTCACCCATTTGGCCAAAACAGAGTTTGCCAGAGAACCAAACTACACCCCCGTGGCACATGGGCTACCCACACTTACCCTCTGCATGTCCAGACTGACAGTGCTCACTCGTGTGAGTTCCCACCCAGAAAATACCTACTTCTTCTCTCCCAGAGATCAGATAACACTGTCTACTGTAAATGCACTGGGTTTGTAAGCAGTAGAACAACACTCATCAACTTAACATGGAAAATTTGCAAAAAACTTTAACCTTATTTTTTTTTAAACAAGAACCTTACTCAAATAAGCTTTCTTTTTCCCCACCTTTTTCAGAGAGATCAAGTTAACTTCAATTTGAATTTAAAAATAATTAGATTTTGCAAGAAGTAGTTAAATCTGTTCAGGATAGAAACAGTAAGGTCAGTCTCCAAAATGTACTGGTAGTTAGGGAAAAAATATTTTTAAAATTGAATTCTTTGCATTTACTCTTTTCCCGTTGTTAGTTAAAACCATGAAGGGCATAGAGAATAACATTTTTACAAGTTTTCTTCTACACAGGTCTGTATCAAAGGGAAGCTCATATTAATTAACTCCACCACCACTACTCTTAATTAGTTAATGATCTTTGTGTGTGAGCTAGGCTAATTAGCCAATAATTCCAATTATTTCTTCTATATTCTCCTTCAATAAGAGGACACAATATGGTTGCTCTTTTCCCATAATTTAATCATGATGCTTTCATTATTCAAAGCTTCATTATTCCCTAAATGCATCAGTAACAATGTGCTTTGTTTCTGGGTTTATACAAATTCCTTTTAAAGTCAAAATGTTCCTAATGGCTTCTTGCCATTCTTGTCTTTTTCCCTGTCAGCACAGGCACATAAATCACCTCAGTAAATGAAAGTAACTGGCACTGATTTACCTTTTCTGCTACTTCTCGCACTGATTGGACACTTGTTCCATAAAGATGATTATTGTACTGGCCAGCTTCAATGAATTTGTGATCCTGAATATCCTTCTCCATTTGCTCTCGAGAAGTGACAAAATGGTAATCACGTCCATCCACCTCATAATCTCGTTTTGGTCTAGTAGTATCTTTAAATATAAACCAGTAGTTTTTAAAGCAAAACAAAAAACAGTGACTTTTTTTCCCTACAATATCCAAAAAGTCTCCCATTTATACTGCAAAATTTTCACAAGCAAAAAGACTGACAATTAAGATAGATCTATAAAGTTTAGACAATATATTAACTTTTTTTAACTCAACACACAGAGGATGTCTATTAAAAAAAATAACAGAAAAATATCATTTAAAATTGCTCTGGTATTTGCTGAGACTTACGTGGAACACATGAGCCAAATTTATCTGGAAATTCTGAGATCAGGTCATCATTTATTCTGTCTTTCATAGGTCCCAAAACAATCACAGGTCGAGTGTAACTGACTGTTAAACATAAAGGAATAACATCAGTTACATTTCAGTACAATTGCTAACTTTTAAGAGTTCATAAAAATAAGCTTTACCACGTAACAATGATTTTAATACTTAATATGCACTCCTATCACCATCCCCTGTGATTAAAAATGAGTCTTAAATTATGAAGCCTTTGGAAAAAAACCCCCAACCTTTACACAAAGTAATATCCTAAATTCTAATGGAAAAAGGAAAGAGGGGGTAGGTTTGAAAATCTTTTCAATTCAAAGAGGCACATAAGCAGGAGCAGAGTTCATGAGATTCTGTGTCTGTGTTGGGAGAAGCTTCTTTTCCTCTAAGACCACAATTAAACACTCACATATGAAATGACTCAACTATATATTGTTTCTGTAACTATTAACACCCTTGTACAATCGTAGTATCTTTTAAAAGTAGCTTAATTTTTTATAATAAAGGGCTTTTGGTTGAAAATTAAGCTTCAGCAGATTATGTTTAATCAGACTGTGAGAACCATAAAGAAAATAATAACTAAGTATCTTGTCATGATCATGTAATTTCAGCAGTACAGATCTTCATTTTAGGTTCAATCTGTCTGCATAAATAAATCCAAATTAATTAAAGTCTGGCCTATAAAATATATTTTAATTTGACTCTGAGAGCTATTTCCTTTCCATTGTATTAAAATATTCATAGAAGGAATGTCTTGAATCCAGTAACTATCAAGTTATTAATTTAATAACAAACATCTTTGCTTAAAGACTAATGATGACCCACCAGTGTCTCAAATCCAAGCACCTGAGGTTCTCACTGACAAAATTATTAAACATACTGTCTTTTCCTTCCACAATGTAAAGCACGCAAGAAATTATTTAAGTAGCACACCTTTGGATTTTGCGCTAAATAATTTAGCAATTTTATTTAATAATTTATGCCTTTATGATTTATTCATTTGAATAATGGTAACAAGTTCAAAAGAGTGAAGAAGTTTATCATTGTGCTTAGTACATAAAGGCACATTAAGCAGTTTGATAATTCAGATTATATGTATTTTATCCTGAGCGAGATCTACAAACCTTCTTGTTGATTGACTGGTTCATATGACAAGACATATTCCTCTTGGCCACCTAAAACGTAAACACAAAGACTTATCTATGTATTTTTTCCCTAAACCAACATGTTTCAACTCAGTCATTCCATGGACCATAACGATACAGACATTGCTCAGCAATATGCGTTACAATGGTACTGATGAAGGACATCTTTCGAGAGCGATGAGTTATAAAAATCACAAAGCTAAGCCAAACACCAAGCTTTAAAGCATAAGACACAAACAGCGTAAATAATTTCCTGGCTCATGTTAGCATGTCAAACTGAGGCCAAGCACAAGGAGAACTTTAAAGCATTGCTGAAATGCTCTTATCCACGTGGCCCTGGGTGCAACGCATGCATGCTGTCATTCACTGCTAGAGGCAACGCCACCCTCATCACAAACTTTCTCCCTACTCTGAAGCCAGCATTTACACTTCTCCATATTTATACATGGCTGACAACCATGTATGTCAAGGTGTACAGATCCTCCTCTTACTTCATCACGAACTGGCATTTGTATAAACATCTTCAACCACTCTCCAAATAAAATATGACTGTATATAATAAATAACTTATGTTATTAATTAATTTTTAAAGACAAAGTTGAAAACAAAGAATGCTTTGGATTGTTCTCAGCTCCAGGAAGCACGTTAGCAGTGAATGAAACTAAAATAACGAATCTTGAACTTTGACAGCTGTAGGCTTTTTAAATGTTAGGGAAAGCATCTGAAATATACCTCAGTTGCCATCTCTCTAAAAGATTACTTCTAGTCTAACATGATATCGCTGAGTAAAATTTCTTACAATGAAATAACTAAAAATTAACTCCATGACAGCAGAGAATTTAGAATTCTAAAGACACAAGCTCAAATGATATGACATTGCTTTGAACTTTGAAGAAAATACAGTCCTTCAATATCTCACTTTTATAATTTTGGAGCATTCTTTGATGTTCATAAGCCATACTTAAAATAGGCAAAGGAACACACCAATGCTACATCACAGTTGTATAGAAACAAATGGCAGATGAAGGCTTTTATAAATTCATATATTGCTTCTATATATCTATTCTCTATATCATAGAAAATACCACTATTTTAAATGTAAATTTTACCATTTCATTAACAGAAATATTTATCTTATTTTGCAATAAATTTGCATTCAAACTGTGCTACAGCAATGCATGAAGAAATATTTTAATTTCCTAAATTGTAGCAAGTGAGGAATACCTTAAGACAGACACAAAAACATGCAACCTGTATATTTTAGTATCTCAAAAGGTTACTCATGCAAATAGATTTTAGAAGGACAGTATATACTTTCAGAATCCCTTTTAGGCTAGGGAGAGGAATAGGAAATAACCAGCTATCAACTCATCTATGAGAGATCCAGCTCACATATAATTAGATACTTCTTTGGAGAAGTCACATTGCTATAAGGTCAAAGATTAGTTAAGCAAATTACTGAAGAGATAACAAGAAAAAAGCATCCCCTGATTGAGGGCAAAAAGTATATATTGTCACTGTTTTTCAATACTTTGGAAAAATGAATATTAATAGAATGAACCTTTTGAACAACCGTACTCATCTGTAATCAAGATAACTTTCATATTAGACAGCAGTAAGAAGAAGTTAAAAGAATGTTTTAATAAAAAGTGCTTGGAATTACACATTCAGATAAGCAAATCCATGACATTCATAATAAAATCATGGCTTCTAAAGTAAGAACAGAGTAAAAAACTAACTAGTAGTACCAATAATGAGCTTTAAACATAAAGCAAGGTCTCGAAAAAAACCTTGGTAGTGGGCGAAGAGAGGGAAGCAGCAAATTTATGAAGAAACAATCATGGTTAGATAGTTTTAATGGTGTGGCATTAAAAACGGTTAAAATTTTTAAGTTTGTCAAAGGCAACTCCCATACACGCTCAATTTTGTGTTATCCTCAGGGAACAGAGATGCCACCCTCAATAGGTTCCTTTTGAATTACAGTCTACAACACCACCAGCATTTTGCATGCTTGTCTAAATTATCTCCTTCAGTGTAATCATCTGAAAGAAAATACGTGGCTCATCACCTCTGAAAAGATCTACAGCTTCCAAACAAATATATCTGTTAATGAACCACCTTCCTTATTATCCTATCATAAGTCTCATGTTTGTGCAGTGCCCATTTCACAGTTAGCAGGCAGCCAGGAGCTGAGCAGTGAACCACTGCAAGATTTTTCTTTTAATGTTCCTCTTCAAATCCTCAGCTTTGCTATCTTCCTGCTCTGCTCTATTCTGGGTTCCAGGTCGAGGCTTCAGCCTTACTGAGAAGCTGTTCACTGGAAATGAATAGTGGGAGTGAAGTTCTTGCTCAGGTTTCAGACATTTTAAAGCACAGTAGAGCAGCATCATGCAGCCTATTACCCACTGTGAACATGTAGTGCTACTGCAGCTTGGGTAATAGTAAACAGCACTGTAGCTTGTGTTAGAAGACAAAGCAAACTTAGTGTGGTATTTAAAAGACACTCTGTCTTCAGAGAGAGAGAGAGAGAACATGCTGGTGTATCATAACTGACTCCAGCACTGAACGTGTGTCGTATGCTTTGAAGACAGTCCATACCAAGCACCCAGCGCTTGACAAAATAAATGAGCTGAAAGCAAGGGTAAATACATGTTTGCTTATCTGTATTTTCATTAAAGTATATACATATTACATCTGAGTTTCAGTTGTGAAAAACTGTATAGTTATGGCACTATTTTAGAGATTAGAGTTTGGTTACACTTCCAGTATTAAGGCTCAACTGCATATAGTTATATTTGTCAGCATTAAATTTAATTTAACAGGTCTAGCTAGCTCATGTAATTTTTTAAAAATAGGAATAGATTCAAATAAAGGTGAACTAAGAAAATCAAACAACAATTAAAATATCCATAAAGGAGGTTTGCAATGATTCTAATGAGCTTTATAAAAACAAAGACATAGCACAATTTGCAGTACTCCACCAAATACACAAATATGGATTTCGCCTGAAGGTGACTGGGAAGTTCTATTTAACATGTAAATACCCAGAAAAGACAGACAAACAAAAGCAAAGAAAGACCTACAACACAAAGGTTCTAAATAATCAAGGAACTTAAAAACACTTACGGTAACTACTTTCACTATCGCTGGCATTAGAGGTTACATGCTCTGAAATTGCAACACAATGGGAAAAAAAATAAGGAACATACACTAATGGCATGAGTCAAACAGAAAAAAAAATTGACAAAAAATAATCCAGATGAAAGACAATACTCATATCAAAATGCTGAAATCAATACATACTGCATATAAAAGTTTTAAGGTACTTCTCATAGCTCTCAGGATCAAGCTTAATTTCATATGAAAGGAATTGATGTTAATAAAAAGAAAAACATTAAAAAGCACATAAAAGATTACAAAAAGTAATTCACAATTCACATGTAACGCTGCAATTTTTAGGTTTTCACTTCAGGATGAATTTTGTTGTATAAAAATTATGGGATTATGCATTTCCATTTTTATGATGGCAATTTATTGATTACATTTGGAGTCTTGTAGCAGAAAATACTGGATTATATTAGAGGAAATACAGTGTAGCATGTTTAGTAATAGACACTTTCCTATGGTATATTAAACAGTTTACTTGAAGTGCAATGCAGAATTAAGATTTTGTTTCCTAGTAATGCTTTAGTTTTCAAAGCTCTTCACTTTTATTCTATCTATATTAATTTCATGCCTTTTGCATGGTAAACAAAATACTTAAGTAGCCAAAAAGTGGTTTTATTTACTTTTTTAATGTATGTAGCTGTGTTAAATATGTTTATGATAAAAATTAATGCAATTGAACCACTTCAGGTATTAAATCCATTCTATTACCTGAAAATTTCACAAATCTGTTTAACAAATGTGAACTTGAATATTGCTGAACTGCATTGTATCAAATTTCATGCCACTCAATGACTGTGCTTGTTTGCAATGAAATGCACTAACATTCAGAGGTTAACATTGCATAAAAAGCCTTGTGTTTGAACTACACAAATTAAATTCAATTAATTTGAAATTATGTACCTGACTGTGTGCATACAAAAATATCTATTGTTGTCATGTGGAGCCTTTACAATACATTAAATGCAGTGCTGCATCTCCTCTACGATATTGAAGAGAAGGAAGCCAGGGGACTCTAGAGGTGAGAATAGGCTAATGAAGCAAGTGTGCTTTTATGGATTAAAAAACATTTTAAAAATTAATCATATATAAACTAAGTAAGCTTTTAAAATATTTTTTTATAAAATGAACTGATATCTCAAACCCACATATCTCTGGCCAGACTGAACTCCCTCATTTTTTCTGTGCAGGAAAAATAGACAAATACTTCCTAATATTTGCAAGTACTAGAAATTTGGATCTACTTCCATTTCATTTTCTTGTCTTGAGAAAACAATGTCCATATTGGCATGGAAGAGGCAAATGTTTAAAATGTGATGTTTAAAAGCCTCCTGGTAGGACACAAAAGGGAGATATTATCAATTGAGAACACAAGTATGTGAGATAGTCTGATAACAGGCACAACTGGAGAAGATATAGATCCTAAAATGCCAGCAAGAGCAGCATTCTCACAGAGGCCAAGTAACACAACTTGCATTAAGTGTGGTAAGGCAGTTTCAAAAAGTCTGTGCTGAAAAACAGACCAGAAGCCAGTTGTTTATATAACAGAATCACCTAGAGATATTTCTGGACCATATTATATAGTTTAAACTAGGTATGACCATAAGGTCATAAAGGCTGCTTATGTTCTAAATCATAAGGCCATTAAGGTTGCTAAAGTTTTCTGGTCTAGACCAAGAATTCCTTTGAAAGCAGCCATTTCAGAATTGAAAAATGAATGTTACAGTTATTAGAATTTTAACTTCATGATTGAGGCCAGATACAGAAGTACACTGACCCTTACAAGTAATTTCACAGACACTATGCCTTACAGTTATGCCTTGGGAAGAAATGTTATCTTTAATGACCTTTAGCCACTTCCCTTCAGAGACTAGTTTTGCTACTGCATAAAAGCCTAACAGTGTATGTGCTTAATATCTGTGATGAAAGCAAGGTCTTGACCTTTTTTATTTGTCATTTTAATACATTTAGTGGTGGGGTGTATATATACAAACAGATCTGTTAAGAGTACTCAGCAACTTTTGAATCTTACTGTATTCAGACAGAAATACAACAAATGTGTCTCCTCTATTAGCTACCCCTCCACCTGGCCTAAAACATCGTAAGTGTTCAAGTCAGACAGGAGAATTCTCATGGCATTTGTTAAGGAAAGATTTTGTTTGCTTTAAGTAGCTGTAATATCAGTCACCTAGAGAGAGGAGTGAAAACCGTAACTAGTTAAAGTATCGCAGCAATGGTTGTACTATTACTGTAAAAAGCCATAAGGTTATTTTTAAATAAATAAAAATACAAGGACAAGATAACATTAAAAAATAATCACCAAATTTAAAAACACAGTACTGTTAAGGACAAACAAGTAAGCACTGGTAAGCTTCTGAAAAAAAAAAATCTAATGTGACAGTCACATAAACTTTACACATTCCTGAAAGCAAAAACCCCCAGAAGATTACAACTATGGAAAAGTTTATGAACCATTTTTAGTCAACCTCCTTATGCCAGCAGAGCACCAATCTCAAAGAGATCTGTCAAAAAAAAAAAAAAGTAATTTTTCAGATGGAGGTTAAAATAACTTGGGAGTATTTTGATCACTTACTCAGGCCTTTTGATCCCATGTCGTCAGGGACCTCCTGCAGAGTAGTCCCCAGAGGGCAAGCAATAAAAAAACAATCACAAAGAAAATAATAGTCAGTAATATATAAAATTGGCGCTACTATAGGAGACAGTTCCTAGAACATCACAGGGGAAAATAAGTCTATAGAATTTGGTCTGACTGGCACATAAAGTGCAATCAGTAATGCAAATGGCAGAGAACACAGTTTGTTTTGAACCTGGTCTGAATTAGCAAATTTATGCAACTACTTTTTGAGAATACACTTTTTTTTTAGTGCTGGCAAGAACAATGCAAATCAAAGTAACTTCTCTTCATTAGGACAATCAAATTAGAATGAATGACTTCGAAGAACCAGTCTAAAGGGACTGATTTCAGAAGCTGGAAAGCTCCATTATACTTTCATCAATACTGTGCCTTCTCCTCCAAGTCAGAAACAGGGGAGCATCACTGACAGCACTGGAAAGCAGTTATCTCCTCCAGTTACTCAACAGTATCACCCAGTTTATTCCAAACTAGGATGATCTTGTGATAAATTTTATTTTAAGAGCAAACAAAGGGTCGCATTGGGTTTGTCGATTGGTTTGCCGCCGGTACCACAAGCTCTTCAGCCTGTTGCAGCTCATGAAACTGTCTCCATGGTAACACCCTACTGCAATCTAGCAGGCCCTTCTACTGTGCTTCGCTCTCCATTGAATGCCACATACTTACGGTCAATATCACTGGTTTCCTGCTCACTCTGGTCCTTGTTCTTGTAGAAGGGAAATTTTCGGGAAAAGAGGTTCTTTTTACGCTTGTCATTGAATGACTGCTGAAGAAGAGAAGGAGGGGCAAAACAAAGGATGTCTAATGTCTGTGTGAACAAAGGCC
This sequence comes from Atrichornis clamosus, assembly GCA_013400975.1. Taxonomy (NCBI): domain Eukaryota; kingdom Metazoa; phylum Chordata; class Aves; order Passeriformes; family Menuridae; genus Atrichornis; species Atrichornis clamosus. The sequence continues at coordinate 138,442 of WBMZ01000621.1, read as the reverse complement.
CAGACCAGCAGCTTTGCGGAAGCTGACTCCTACAACCACATTATGCAGTGCATATTTCAGTTTAACACTTATCTTCTCAGTGCATTAGAAATAGAAATCGGGATCATGAATTTGCTCACACCCTCCATATTTCACATGCTTAGTACTGAGAGAACTGGCAGGCTGGTTCTTCCTATACAGCCTGACCTGTATTTCACAAATTTAAGTTTGCCATGAGTGTAAAAAAAAAAAAGTGAAAAACTAGGCTGCTGTAAAATGGCCTAACCATGACTCTAAGTCAATTAAGTCACTGATATCTCATATAGGGCTTACATTATTAAAAAAAAAAAAGCCATGGCTTTTGCAAACAGCTGATATTATAAACAGCACATCAGGAGTATTTGCCAGTGTTACCAAACAACTGAAAAAAACAACCCCAAAACCTGTATCTGTGTCAATGTTTTACTGCTGCAATTCATTGCAAGTTCACTGAAGGAAATTACTTTGTTCTATGTAAGTCTGCATCCCAACACAAAGATTAACTTTCAAAAGAGACAAACTAATTTTATTGTTTTATTATGGCAATTATGTTTTTCAAGGATGCATTTATAATTACCACATGAAAAACTCTGCATATCAAGGATCACGTGCAGCAACTTTTGGCATTAACTGCTCAAGTCGCTGAAGAATTTCTGCTTCTCAGTTACTACGAACATTTCTAGTTACCTACATAGACATTTACACCCCTGTGCATATAAACTATTACTTGTCCAAGTGATGGAGAGCATCAATGCATTTTCATTCATATACAGGTATGTCTATAAGTATAATTAGCAGATTTTAGTAATATCTGCAATGTCATCTGCTGAAGACATTATGTGACTACAGCACCTTTAATTTGCTCTTCCAAATCAGTAGATAACCCTCAACTTATAAATAAATAACATTTTAATTGCAATCATGCCCAGAACTAGAGTCAATACAGCTAATTTAAAGTCAGCAGAAATTTCTTTCCATCTTTGGGCAAAAGTCTGACCAGTTTTGCCAAGACATGAAATTTGCCATGTTTGTCATTTGGTTTGCAGAAATTACACTGGGAAGGATGGCAAAAGTAGGAAAACACCCAACTTGGTTTTGAGACCCTGTGCTGTAGGGAGACCATTTATTTCTAAGCTAAGCAGAGCCCATGTGCAGCAGGAAGTAATAAAAGTGCCAGAGAAAAAATTTTTTAAAGCTATGGTAAAAGAACCCCCACAACATTCATGTATTCAACACTCTATTAACAACTATTTCTAGAATTTGGAGTATGTTAACTTTCAAGTAATTGTCTGTCCTCAGCCAATGTGAGCTCGCCTTCCTCTATTCTATGCAATACACTTGCAAAGAGGTAATGTCATCTTTTCTACCAGCATTAAGCATGGAATGAACTACAGTAACAACTGGGGGTCAAACAGGACAAAGTTTTTTCAAATGGTGGGGCCACCTTCTTTGGTAAAGTTGCAAAACGAGCACTTGGCCTTCCTAAAGAGAATGCCTATAGTGCAAGACAAAAGCTGCATTCTGCTACAAAACTAACAATCCTTCTGGCCATCTGTTTTAATACAGACTTGCTTGGCAATAGCAGATACTGAAACATCTAGTGATATTTTCAGTACCAATGTTATTTTAAAAATTACTTTAAATTACAAGGTGTTAAAGAGGCACATGGTACCATGGGAGCACAATCATTGAGCTCTGGAAATAACAATACTGTGTTAAGGAGGAAATCTATAAAACCTTTAATTGGCTTGCATCTGTGTTCGACTAAAACTGTCGTTCCAGTGTAAAAATTGGTAAATTATCAACCCGACACATAGACATAAGATCTAGTTTCAAGTCAATCATATGCTTGCAGGAACCATAGTTGGCATGGGCAAATTTTTAGGTTAGGTCCTCCTGACGTTCCCTATCTGAAGTCAAGTCATTGCAATCAATTTTGCACAACCAGAAAGGTTAATGTCTACAGAGCAAGGACAACGAAGAAATATGTCCAAAGGAGATATTTGCTGAGTATACTGAAAAATACTGTAACATGAATTCAAAAAGTGGAAGTCTCATATCTATGTAATTGTTTCGGGTAAGTCCCTCAGTTTGCTAAAAGGAGACAAATGTAATAAAGCTAAAATGGTTCCGTTTAGCTGAGGTGGTGAGAATCTGCAATTGGTACAGTTAAAATAAAAGGAGTGGCTGATTTATTGTACTGCATAAAACATAATCAGGTTCTTCATTATAGTTTTGAAAAAATGTCATAATTATTATTTTAACTTTCTGTACAATAAGTCTTACTGAGCTAACATGAAACTTTATATACTGCATGTATAACGGTCAGAGTCAGCTCCATTGCCAAAAAAAAAGAGAAAATAATAGTAATGTTATACTGATTTTGCATAAAAGATTAGCCAAAAGATTATTTTTAAAAGATACCATGATTATAAAAAGCTAGAAGGATTTACTCATTAGTTGAAAATGCATAGTAATTGCATTAATTTTTTCAAAAGCCCACTGTCAATCATTCACAGGCATCATAAGCAAGAATATATTAAACCAGAAGCAGCACAGAAAATGAGATTAATGTGTATGTGAAAGGAACAAACAAGAATAAAAAGTAACCATTTCTGCTCCAGATTTTTTAGATTTCCTTACAATGAAAGGAACATGGATTTTAATGTTAGCCATCACTTAGGGTTATCCTTCAAGGTCTTAAGGTAGAAATTTTCAGCAACAGTACAAAGTTGGTATTTCATCCTGCCCATGGAGTATTAGCATGTACAGACACAGGAAGGCACATGGCCCATGAGGACATGTATGGTGTAGTCAGCTTACTGGGAAAAGTATCAAATACCAATACAGGAAGAATACTTTAAGGGGAAACTCTGATGTCAAAACATTTACAGCTGAAGCAAAAGATTGTGAACGGTGTAAGCAGGTTTGCAAAATGAAACTAAAGAAAGAGAACGGCAGTTCTGTATCAATGGCAAGCGTAGTTGCTTTTCCACTCAGTATTCCATGCATTTCCTTGGTGCTGTGTTAGTACACAGGGACTGTGCACCAACTCTGCGATTCTCAAACGCTACTTCAAACACATCAGTAATTAACTGTTTGCAGTTTATTGGTAGACAAACTACAAAACCATGCAATTGTCTTTCAAAGAACATGGTAACATTTGAAAAATTACTTAATGTAATGAAAAGAATCTGAAGTATTTAAGCCATTTTCTTTATGTGACTTCTAAAAAGTGAACTGAAATTACCATGTCAGTTGGTAACATTTCATTCCAACACCAAATTATGAACGCACCAAAACAGAAAAAATCCTGCAAATAATCCAGTGAAGCTCCAAGGCAGTACCAAAATTGTGCATCAGAAAGTAGCTAGAGATATTGATGTCCTTTTAAACAAGTACTGACAGCATTAGTGCAATTAAAAATATAATCACTATTTAAGAAACAGATTCCTCAGGAGCTTAAAGCATGTTTCAGATTTTTTAAAATGACAATATATTATTACTTTAGAAGGCTCTTACGTCTAAAACGTATATGCTTAAGGCTTGAAATGACTAGTTATACACTATTGGTAGAAATTGTAAGGTTGTGGAATTGTTTCTCAAATATCAGAACAACCAAAATATTGCAAAAAAGCCTCATCCTCAAAACAGTAAAAAGATTTGGCTGCTGTGCCATTATGAAACAGCTATAATTTTGGAAACAATCATTCCTATTACTACTTAAGTAGCCTTGCTGCTGCTTTCTCACCACTCATTTCCATCACATGTACTGGGACAGGAATCACATATTGTGAAGTGCATCAAGGGACTGATGAAAATTAACTCTGCCCTTGCATGAAATCTTTAAAGCTTCTATATCTGTAATTGTTACAAAGAAGTTACATTAGCTGTCTGTGTAACTGTGTTCTTCAAAACCTCATTTCATCAGAGGGATCCTGCTGAGCTTAAAAAATTCTTAAAAGTTTTTAGTTTTTCTGAAAATTGGCAGTAAGTCCCTTCTCAAATAAAGAGAGTCCGTGAGTATGAACCGCACTCAAGGACAACATTGCTCTACAAACAGCACTTGCAGAGCTGTTAGAAATGGCACGATTCAATACTGGATTGGTACATACAGCTCCCACTACATTACAGTATTAATGAGAATATTACTATGATAAGTCTTTAAACAATTTGCAGTGTTTTGGCAATTAAAGTCTGCTTTGGTGCTCAGAATTAATTTATTTCTATTTGACAGAATTTAGTCCTTTCACTCAAATCTGAAACTGATTCTCACCACATAAACCACTGAAAAATGTTACCATTCACAGCGCCAGGTGTAATTAGCACTTCATTAACTCACCCCTTTATCTCCTCTTGTTTTGGAATTGAATTTCACTGTCTTTAAACGGGCTCGTTCTTTTTTCTCAACTCTATCAAAAAAACACACACAAAAATGGTAGAATCAGCAAAACTCCAGAACTTCATATAACTACTTGTTACAGTGTATGTATATCGGTGTACCTTGTGCACTACACATTTTTATTGCTTATGACTCATTCAGAGAATGGAAGCCTGCTAATGGAAAACTGTACTGGAAAAGTAGGGTATTATTTCTCAAGTGATGAACTGTGAGAGTACTGGGAGTATTTTGTGGCTATATATGCTCAATAAATCTGAAGGGTGCAAAGAGGAAACATGACACTACAGTAAGTGATCAGCCTCAAATGTCAGTCAACAGCAGATATTAAGATTCAGAGCACCTAAACTCTTATTTGAGTCTCCAGTATGCCAACAAACACCTCATGCCCATTGGCTCTGGCTACCAAAGAATAATCTTCCAGTTTTCCAGGTTCTGGGTAGAAAGAACTCATGATAATGTCATGACTTGAATAAAATTCACTTTGCACCTTTTCATACATAAATGGTGCACTGTTATTAAACCCACAACTTGCTTACAGTGAGAACAGAGAAATGGACATGGACCACCTTATCAACTTCAGCAGACAACTCTTAAGGCTAAGTAGGGTTTTAACAAACTTCTCATTCAGTAAAACAGAATCCCATTACAGATTACTTTTTTATAAAAAGCAAATCAAACAAGTGGCTGATGTGGCACACAATTAACAACAAAGAGAAAAGTATATGCAATATAAGTATTAATCATATCAGATGTTTAATAGCAGACATCTCAGAGTCAATAAAGTATGACATACCTCCGTTTGCTTGGGATAACTCCAATTTCATCACTTTCTCCATCTGGAGTTACCTGCCGTGCTTGCCACCATTCATCATCAGAAGCATTAATGACATGGAGAATATCGCCAAATTTGAAGTTCAATCCTTGACTCGGAAGGCCACTATCTTTAGTCTTGTCATAATCAAAAAGAGCTCTACATTGAAAAGAAAAAATTAAACATAGAAAAAAAATCAAGAAAAAAATGGGAGAGTATGAATAGCACAAAATATGAAGCAAGCTGCCTGTGCTATTCATAAATGATTGCATCATTCTGACAGGTACTTACAAGAAGACTGAATGCACTCTCTCATACACACACAGAATATATAGTACAGCACCCACACACTTCTAGCTCTTAATGAATGGGAAAAAATTTCATCCAGAGCAAAACTCTAGTGCTTTACAAAAGGTCTGCATAAAATGCCTCCTGCAATTCAATGAGTACTTTGCACAGAGCAAGTTACATGTCAGCCTAGAGTAAAAAAGCATTTGTAGTATACAGTACTGTCAAAAGTTCTGTAATGCATACTGTTTCATATCAAAACATAAACTGAAATTATTTTAGTAAACAAAAGGCACTGTCTTTAAAATAAAAGTCAGTGTCCTGCTCACAGAGAAAAAAACCCTCAGAAACATAATGTGATCACCACTTTGCTACTGTAGTACCTGAAGGCAAAGAACCTTATGTGCATTGTTTTGGAAAATTCCTGGCCATTTCAAAAGAACTCATCCTGTTTCCTAAGGTAAGCCTGTTTTCCAATAATAGACACTCACAATACCTGAACAGCAGGTGTGTGACTACAATTTTATTAACATTCCCTCTGCCAGCAAGATTGGTTTATGCAAGCCCACTGTGACCCTACCCACATCCATACCTGCTTTGTAGTGACTCCTGTTCCCCTTCTTGCTTATGAAAGCACAATTGTCTGGAAAGGCACATGGCCCACCACACAGTGTAACTGATCTGGTTTAAAGGTAATGTATTTTCTCCCTGTTGGATCATCTTATACCTGGACAAGTTCCCTGAGGAAATGAAGATATCTGCAGTGTGTTTCTCCCAGCACAGCTGAGGGTTTAGTGAGGGTGTGGAAATGAGAGAGGACAGGAGTCTCTTAGCAAACTACAGGAGATACTCGTAAGATTCTGCCTCATAAAGGACTCTTCTTTTACAGCTGAAAAAAGTGCATGAACCTCACCTACATGAAGTAAGTGCTTGTATGACACAGTCCAAAAAAGCCTCAACTTTATTTCACCTGCTAGTTCATGTTTGCCAGTGCTGCACTTTCTCAATGCCAAATTTGTCCTACTCCATACCAAGCCCATCACAAAGTAGTACCAATAGATTACAATGTGATGATTTTAAATGGTGTCATTTTCCTTGTCCAAATTCAGCTTGTTTCTTCCTCCCAAGCACTGGTCTTACATACCTTTTTCTGCTGGATTTTTAATATCACAGACATTTTTAACCCAAGTATCTATAAGTCATAACCTATTTGCTCCAAAATGTACTTTAGTTTTGTGAAGTTTGCCTTTCTAAAGCAGTGAGTGTATTTCCTTGGATTTGAACTGTATTTCAAGCAAATTGTTTACAGAGAAAAAGTTCAAAATATTCTGTCAGATCAATTAATCTTCAGCATCTATTGCAGAACCAGAGTTGAGACACCATGCCTTTCAAAAACTTTTCCTAAAGGTTTAAAGGTTTTAATAAACATTTTTTAAAATGTCTAAAACAAGACAGAATCTTTAAACGGCTTGAAAATATTTACTCTTCTGATACACAGAGCCCTGTATTTAAATCTGCAGTACCTTTCATTTAAGTTTATAACAAAGTTTAGGCTTTCAATTTTGAAACAGCTTGGAGGTTGAAACACCACCTTCCTTCAGCCATGCAACCTTCACGATAAGATCTTTTGGGTTAATTCTGTAACATACTTGCGATATCCTGATTATTTTAAAAAAAAAAATCAGAACAATTTTTTTTCTTTGAAATAGCCAAATTATTACAGGTAAGAAAATTATACAGATAGTAGTTATTCCTGCACATTTATTCTGCACATTTGTTCAAGAGACACTCTGGACAAATATCATTTCATATCTCAAAATAAACTGCACATAATTCATTATGTAGTTTCAATGCAGATTCAAGTTGTATTACATTTTCACTGAATTAATTACAGGCATCATGAAATTTGTTTCATGAGATTTCTTCTTAGCATTCAAGCAATGATTTCTACCAGCTGTACTTTTAATTTCTATTTTTCAGTTTGAATACAAATTTATATAAGCAGTGAGCTGGGCCTAACAGCATTAACATATGTACTGACTGCATGAGAAAAAATATTCAGGAATGAAATGGAAGCACAAATGGATAAAATCATTATTATCAACAGGTGCTTTTCCAGCTAGATAGGTGATTACACAGAATTGTTTTAGCACAATGAAAGGCAGTTTCATCAAGTACATTTCCTCTGGTGATGTCACTTCAAGAAAAATCATTCTATTGGGGGAAAAAAGTCAGAGCTGATGAAGATAGTTTTATAAAACGATCATTTAGTGTGTCACACAATAATGACAAAATTATGCAGCTAAAATTTATAGGAACACCAGGATCTGATAAGGATCATATAAATTATTTCAAAAAGCAAACAGGATTAACAAAAATTTCCTTTGATTCCAAGTGATTAACATGGCTTTTCCTGTATGCCTGGCATGTCATCAACCAAGAACTCATTTCACAGCTCAGATGACACATCTATCTATAGACTGGTATATAAAAAAATGCCACTTCTATTAACTCCCTGTATGAAGACTTTTATTACAAATTAAAAATACCATGTATACATTTCTTTAGTGTAAGTTAGAAACACAAATTTACTTTAAAATAAATTTAGTATTCCTGATCAGTCCCATGATATTTACTGTAAAGTTTTATTTAAATTTAAATGGGAAGTCCTAAAAATTATTTTATAGAGAAAGCACCAAGTCCTCCCTTTTATTTCACTTTGTATTACTCAGGAACTAAAGAGCACTAAAAATGGTAATTTAGTTCCTTCATTTACAAGTCTACAGAAACTGAAGTTAGGTTGCATGTTTCATGAGTGTTTATGCTTCAAAGCCAAAATGTGATGGCTGTGTAACAGTGCCAAATTTTCTAGAATAGCTTTTTACCCGGCCACACACATTATTTTCGATATCATAGGCTGTTGGTCAAGTTTTACTGAAGCATTTCTTCCACAAACAAAGCAACCAGGAATTCCTGCAGCAAAAGCACCTTCATGTTTTATTTCATGAAACATGAGTTAATATTACCACTTCAGAATGAATGAAGGTTAGCTTTTAAAGGAGGTTCTCTTTTTCTGAGTATTTGGGGAAAGTTGTTTGAAATTTAATGTTTGAACTATCAGAATAACACTGAGATGGCCCAATTAAACTGCAGGCAAGTACACTTAGCCTGCTGCTAATACCAGATCTTAATTTTTCAATGGATTTAGTTAAAATTTCCTAGTCATTTTAAAACTGTAAAGTTTCTTCAACTTGGAGACATAACCTTTTTTTGCTCTGATTCAAGCACAAATCAGCAGCATTGTTTGAATATGGAATGTATCATGCTCGTCAGAAAAACACACAAAGCTAAAAGTAATTTTCAATTTCGAATGCTATGCACATTGCAGACCAAGACTTGCCACAGCAGATGAGATAAAACATGGAACACATTTACTCTCTCTCAGCATATTATCACAGAAACTTGATACCGTGAAGGTATCTCACAGGTGCTTTTTGAATCTGCAGATGAATAGGTAGATATAGCTCGGATGCAAACCCAGAGACATTATGAGAGAACCTCTCTCCTCTTAGAATGAAGATGAAAAGGAATATAAAGTAAAATAAGAGAAGGCTGTTACATCAGAACATCTGAATTAGTTGGGAGCAGGATATGTGGTGTGGAGGGGTGAGTTGGATGTGCAAATGGAGAGTCAGCTGCTGCTGAATTGCTGTATTTGTATTGCCCTCCACAGACTGTCTCCTAGATTGCTATCCATCATTTTTTGATATACACACAATTAAGAATAAAAATCAGCCATTTTACTTTAAATTGTGTTTTCAGGCAAACACAATTGCCTCCTCCTTAATATTATGTAATACCCCAAAAATGCTGTTTACAGGCAGACTTTTCATAAAGATACCATGTTTACAGGGATACAATGATGTATCTGATTTTATTTGCTAATTTGTTCCCATTATTTTGAGAAATCACCAGAGGTGAATTTCAGAGTAGTTTCATTTAATAGGTTTTCTACAATTGTGATTGAATGCCTATAAACATTTTACTGTTGGATTTACCATTCAATTCAGCATTTTGTTACATAACTGGCATCCTTTAAGGCATATCCAAACCCCAGTATTACTGAAAAAAGATAGCTTGAGTTACTAAAATTGGCTTTTAATTGGTACAATTCAAAGTACAGTGTGATTATACCAGAGTGACTTATTTTAAGGGCTAAGGTGGATAACTAACATGTTCTGTCAGTATCTAGCAATATGTGAAAATATTCATCTAAGTTGCTTCAATGTGGTCAAAATTACTTCAGAAACCAGACAGAACAGATGTGAACTCATTCTGTGCATACAAAGTTGCCTACCAGTCTTTGGCAACTTTTGGTGTGATGACAAGAGTAGATCTCAAAAGTCCTAGCAGCACCCTCTCTAAAGAGATGTGGGTAGAAAAGTACTTTTGCTGTGGAATTTTTGCATTTTAGATTTTTGTTCTGACTTTTAACACTGATTGTCGAACCTCAAAAACCTTTACTGGAACAGGAATCACCAGTCCCCATAAGGCTTCTGCCAACAATCTGGAGAAGGTTGCAAGCTCTGCAGCAGCTGGCAAAGTCAAAAGCTCAACTTCCATCAGTGGAATAAAAGCTACATAAACACAAAATGCTTGTCAGTGGCTTAAAATATCAGACCAATGTGTGAACATGAGTATAAGAGGTTTAGGACCTAAGCAGGCTATAGCTAACCAAGCAAAATAAAAGCATTTAGAATTGTTTGGGCTTAGTTATATGATGAGGGCTAAAGCAAAAAATCTTGGGATTATAGAAAGGAAGATCTTAGCACAATATCCATATGTACACCTGTGCAAATTCAAAGACATGGATAACTGTGATATCAAGCACTTGTCCTTAGTACTTAAGGCATTTATCTTTAGAGATTTAAATTTTGACCCCCAAAATATTTAAGGCAGACAAAAGTACAAAAAAAGAGTAGGCTCAGGTCTGAAAAAACAGAATTCAGCTACTAAAACAATAAGTCAAAACACAGTCAAGCTAAACAGAAGCCTTATGAGTATTTAGCTAGATTTGTGTCAAAGCCTTCAGAAATAGGTTCCAATGACTTTTCTGAGCATTGATGCAATTACTCAGGTAGCTGCTTCATGTCTGATTTGCTTCCTTTCCCAGAGCTCAATAGATAGAACGCACCATGAACCATACCTGCTTTGGGAGGGAAAGGCCAACAGCACCTGCGCCTGCTTACTTTTAGCAGGTAAACCAGGGAGATCCTACAACATTTTAAACCATGTTTAACCCAAGCATCAGAACTACTTGAAGTCTTACCTGCTCTATTGAAACATTCCGGCCCCTACCAAGGGACTACTGCTGGCCCTGATTCAATCCAGAGACAAGTGATTTGTAGAACTCAAAAATAACTTATTTTTAAAAATGCAATCCTTTCACCCACATTCCATATTTGAAACGTTATGCTTTATCAGCATATGACAACTGACGTAGGAGTTAGGTGACACATGAATAAGCAGCACATTGCCACAATTTCCCTGTGAAACCACCTATTTTCTCATCTGCTTCCTGCTCTTCTATTTCCACTTCCTTTTTGCCTCCTTTATATTTAACTTGATATGAATAAATTAATGAAGTATACTCAGTTCATTTGCTTTGCATTTTCTCTCTTGATTACCATGGAAAAGTATTCAATAACAAAATGCTATTGGATATAGAAATAAGATTTCTTAATGCAAGCCAAGAATGCAACCAAAGTAAGCTGAAGGAAATAAGATGGAAATCTGTCAAACCTTAAGAAAGGGAAGATTATAAATACTTCCAATTATAAATTGGAAGACTCAAATACTGAACAAGGGAGAATATGAAGACTACTGTCACAGAAACAGTGAACTAAGCAAGTTCAGACTTCACATACACTGACTTAAAAGATAAATATATGTTTTTGCTGAAAGAGTACCATCTCAAGGCCAGGACAAACAGGAAATAATAGCACCACTCTTCAAAGTTCATATAGGGTTCTCAGGGATATTACTTCTTTTTCAGTTATACTACATTAATCAATCTAAATTAAGCTATATTTTACTTGCATTTAAGTATCCATTTGTTAAGTTTAATACTTAGCAAATAATTGTATGAAAATGCAAAGAGTGAAATACTAAGTCTACAGAAAAGCAGAAAAACACAGTAGCAATACTATGAAAAAGATGATTACCTGACATATAGGGATCTCTTCTGGCTGGTTCGCAAAGATCCTGATCCTGAACTAATGCTACTGTTCATCATCTGTTCCCGTAAATCATGGATTTTAGCTTCAAAACGACTGTATTCTGTAAGAAAGAGAGGCATGGCAATTAATTTCCCATCAAACGTCAGCAATTAAACGGAAAGAAAATCAAAAATAATTGTGATTAAACAAAGAAAATGCACAAGAATATTGTACGTCAACATTCTATGATTTTAATCTATAGTTCACAGTAACTATTTTTTTCTAATTAAGACAAACATTTCTACAATAATTATCAATTTCATAGTAATTAAAAGAGAGACAGATAAATTTTAACCCACGGCAAAAAGAAAACTTCATAACATACATGTGAAATACATGTTTATAATCAAGAACTATATATTTTAAATTTAAAATGTTAAGAAATGGGAATGAAAAATGTCTGTACTTCAAAATTACTGGATTTGATTTAGATAAAGAATTTAGCACTACAAGGTGAGAAATATGCAAAACATCTTCTGAAATAGTGCATGTTCCCTGGGAGCTCAGGAAAGGAACAAAAAAAATCCAGAATTCTGGCATGAATCTCAATCCACTTGTAAATGGCATTAGAGATTCAAACTGCCCCCACAGAATTATGCACAACGTTAATCCTGGAAAAACGGATTGTGTTCTTAAGTAGTACTGTGTACTAATAAAACTATGCTAAATGCATTTGATTTTAGCTACAAAGGCAGGCAGGAAAATAGTAATTGCGTCTTCAGGACAAACATCTCCTGAAGCGAGGTACTTACATGCAGTCAGCATAAAATATGAACTCAGAGCAAGTAAGTGTTTCCTTCAGCTGAATAGTTTGGACTTCAGGACCAACAGATCCACTTGTAAACCCTTCCTAGTCAAAGGCAACGTTCTGCAGCCACCACCTTCCCCAGGAGACCACGTGATGCCAGATTATAACAAGTCAACACTGGGAGAGCCAGGGTGTGTGTGCCACCAGCAGCTGCTGGACTGGGCAATGTGCTGCTCTCCCGAGCTGCTCCCTCACTCCCTGCAGGCATCACGGTTACTCAGGAAGTGCAAGGCTCATAGGAAGGGCTCTAAAATAAAAAATCTTGAGGAAAATCTCTAAAGTTCCTTCAGCAGCCATCTAAATACCATGAATGTTTTATCATATTATGTTCTGTAGCCCTTTCTCCCCACACACTCATCATACAGTGAGAACCAAGGCTTACAACAAACCACAGAACAAGAAAATATTAAGTTAGAGAAGAATAGTGTGAACCAGTTTGATATATCACTTCACTCAAAGTTACTATAAATCTGATGCTCTAGCAATAGCATCTATCATTAACCCTATCTAGATTATGACAATATGAATAGTCTCTTAAATAACCCTTACTCTTGTCCTTTAAAAGCAAAAGCTAGTAGTTTTTAAGATCTTAGTTTTTTAAATAGCACCTAGTGCCTTTTTTCCAAATAAATTCAGATCAAACACTTTACCAGCACTAAATCAGACTGATGAGGTTGTTTGACAAGAGAAACAAAAACATTATTTCCAGCACTACTGAAGCTATCGCTAATAACAAAAGAATTTAAGATGACAGGACAGCAACCTAAGAGGAATGTGAGAAAACAACATTTTTTAAAAAGCAACATTCCTTAGGGGAAGGGCTCAGATGCAGTGAGAGAACAGGCCACTCCTGCTGTGCTACTGCTGCACTGCAGGGCCTTGGGTAAGTAACCTCATTTTACTCATTTATACCCAAGAAACAATAAACATAAAAGCATTTTTTATGCTCCTGTGTGAAAGGAAAATAAGTGTGGACAAGACCAGAAAATCCAAGTGTTTTCTTGTGCTACAGCCTGTTTAATAGTAAAAATATCTGCAGTTCTTTGCAATAGCTACTAGAAAAAAACCAATTCTGTATCATGTGTCATTTGCTTGAAGAATCAGCCTTCCTCCTATGCAGCACAGAGATGTAAATTACCAGGGAGGCTATTCCCCACTATTGCTTAACTCTACTTTATCCCATATTTCATCCTCAGATTGCTGGTCTTGCAGCTTCCTGGAGTAACTTAATTTTTCTCATCAGAACTCCTGGGAAGTAAGTGCTGAATGAGTGACAGGGACATCTGTAGGAGTAAGGAGGAGAATAATTTCACCACAGAGGCTCCTGCCATATGAATAAAGCAAAAAAAGGAAACTAATGGGCTGGGACTGAGAAGGCTTTATATTCGAAAAGGAGTGCCAAAAAATGTCATATTTAGGAGAAGCTTAAACACTCTGTGCAGTCAGAAGCTGGTGAGCTCCTTTGATGTAGCTAAAATTTGAGTTACATTCCCTTAGCAGAAGGTTTTGGGAGGAACAGGATGGATAAAAATCTCATCATCATTGGGTTTGAAGCTGAAAAGTAGACAGGATTTTGGTTTTTAAAAAAAGAAATCTTAGTAATAGATACAGTGGTACTGAAAGTAATGCTGGAGACAGAAAATAAGACAGCAGCAGGACTCTTGATAGCATCAGAAAAGCAGTATCACTTTGATACCCAAAGGACCACCACCCGTGCCCTGCTGACTAAGGAGGGTTGGTTCAACTTCCGCACTATAAAGCAAAGTGTGGGCTCTGCTACCTTGTCTAGGAGAAGTTATATTTCTACCTCTACAATTAAGAGGAGTTGGATATCAAGTGTCTTTTGCACCTTCAATCTCTTACTTTAGCTTATCCCTAGATTCTCACAAATGCTAGAGAACTGTTTTCCTTTACAATTCCTTTCTTTCTTATGGGTATGCATAATAGTCATATATAGTGTATGACAAATTTGATCACATTTGTTCCCCTAAATTACAGTGAACTTCCACATGGCTGTGACAGAATCATACAATGCACATATAAATGTGTAACTTGGTCAACAGCAAACGAAGAGCTTGGCTGAGAAGGGATGTGACTGATCGCTGGTGTAGTGCTATCGGGGTAACCAAACAGAAAGGACATAAGCTATTTAAATGAAAAAGTACAAGTGATTTTAACTCTACTGGAGTAGGCTGGTCATAGAAAACCCATCTACAAATATGCTTCCAATTTCCACAGCCATCGAAACACTGGGATTCTAAAACAGTATTTTAATAAGAGCTATGGTGGTGCAAGAAACATAGACACCCACCCAAAAAGAAATTTAAAAGCAAAAGAAAACCACACAATCTAACATCTCGATTCTTTCAGGTAAGAACTTATCAGGATCTGAAACCTGATGTATATACAACAGCAGTGAATGGAAATTAACTCGGGATGTCTTATAAAGTTCTGAATTTTAGGAAAGCTGCTAATGCTGTACACATCAGATAAAGGGTAACAGCCAGCAAAACTAACATGAAACACAATAAAATAAGAACATTAGAATAAGGGGATCTTTTCTTGGCTAGAATTTTTTCAAAGTTTTGAATAAGTTTAGAGGCAGGGAGGGAATAGTACCTGCTGTCAAAACATAGAGCTTGAGGAAGCACAAGCACCTCCTGCTTCAATTCATGGCATTTATCCAACAGTACCCCACCATCAACAAAGAAAAAAAATCCAAAGCCTACTCAGGTTTACACATAATCAGTTGATAAGAACATAGGATGAATACATCTGGGCTCAAGTTTAAACTTTAAAATTATTCTGGTTAAACAGATGGTGCAAAACCAGACTAAATCTGCTCTATTTCATGTCTGCATGTATTCCACAGCAAGAAACAAAAAGAAGGGGAGGAAGATTAGGAATCCTGGAAGATTACTCTGATCCCAAGCTGTTAAAGTGATTTTACCTAGAAATCTGTAATGTTTTCAATGACAATATTTACTTGAACAGAAATCAGAACTTCAGAAGGGGTCTGCTCAGTGAAACACTCCTGGACTGCCCATCTGGTGGGCAACTAAACACGGAGATACACAGAAAAGTGGTGAATTCCTGTACACGCAGGGGAAGAGGAAAATGAGGTTGCAATGAAAATGCATCTGGTCTGGAACACACATTCTAGCAAATGGGGCAGAGGAACAGAAGGCCACACAAGGGATGGAAAATTCAGCAAACAGCTCAGAAGGAACAGCAACTCAAAGAAACATGGATGTGCGTACACGGAACAGATGGCAGCATGGCACTGAGAAGCAGAGATTCTTACATATATCGAACCCACATAGAGCTGAGAAAGTTCACTTTAATTTAAAAAGTATGCCCCTTGCTTCCCTCTTCCCATCTGTCTATGGAAAGTCCTCCTTTAGCAGGACCTATTGGATGTGTCTAAGCAGGACTCGTGTGCTGACAATTTTACATAACTACTGATTTATATTCTTTTCTCAACTCTCAGAATACTCAATTTTCTTTTCTGTGGTGCCTCCAAACAGAGAAATGGAGTCTGGTAGTTAGGATGATTGCAGTGACACTGATCCTCTATTGATCTTCCATTTGTTTTTCTTTTAAAATGCATGGACCACAATAAAACCATCATAAAAAGTTTTTGAGGAGATACTATTTTGCTTCAATGCTTGTCATTTTATATTAATATTACCTGGGACAGACCACAATGCATTCCACATGCTATTGGTGACGTTAGTGTTTAATGTTTAAAGACCAGACGAAGGAATTTCAAAAGGTTAGAAAAATTGCATTTGTATTTAGTTAAGAATACCTCCCAAAGACCCTGAAAAACTCAGAAAGAGACTCTGTCCAGTCACTGCTGAGGTGAATACACTAAAAACATTGCTGAAGGCTTACCAAGCATTCACGAACAATTTTATTTTAAAGTAGTATTTTAAAGTATATTAAAGAGTAGGAGTGAGGTTTAAAGGATTAAAACATGTGTAAGCCGCCTTAGAGTGTCTATCAGAGCTATATATAGCAAAACCCTTTTTCTAATCTTAATGGGTCCAGTTTTGAAGATACTCTAATTGACTAATCTAGATTACTTGCAAATGAGTAGAACCAGGTACAAAATAAGCAAGAACAGAAGTGTGGAAAAACAAGGACTACACATCCAAAAATAGGGCAAAAGTTTTTTTAGGAATTTTTCATTTTATGAAATTGGGATACACTTACCTTTTGAACCACCTTTATTTAAGACAATCCATGTACTCAGCTGGAAAGTAAGGGAAGCTCAACCTTGATAAAAAACAATTACTGAAAACTAAGTTTTGTACAAGCATTATTGGCTTTGTGCTACCCCAGCCGGACTTTTACAGACGGAAGATTTACAATATATTTCAAGGCAAATGCTCAGAAAACAGTTTTAGCTTATACATATGAAAATACTAGCATTTCCCAGAGCTTATTCTGTTTTGAATTCCACTAGAAAACAGTGCATAGATGCAGCATCATAAACAGAAAAATCAGCCACACACTGGCCATTGACCAGAGAGCTCTAACAAAGCTTTCTTCTGTTCCCTCCCTTTTTTTTCTTTTGAGTCTTTTGTTTTATTAAAGAGAGAATGAAAAACACTAAGGTGTCATCCCGAATCTTATTTTCAGTAGATAAATACAATCCTTCACCTAAAATGTAACTAAGTATGAATATTTTAGTTTGAACTATAAATCTTTAATAAATTTTGCACTGGAGAATCTTTATTTCCATTAAGAATACTGTAAGAATGTGTGTTAACTACCTATATGAACAATATAAGTTCAGAAGATGTTTTACAAAAAATACCTTGAAATCCTCTCTTGATGTTTTGGTTCCACCTTCTCCTAATCTTACACTGATCCACCAGATCACCTAAAAATATGATGCTAATCTGACCACTTAAACATCTTACCACTCTTTCAGAAAAAAATTGGATATATAGAAATGGATTTTATCATCTGAATTACAAAGAGGAGACCAATGTAGATTCAAAACTCTAAATAACAGGTAACTGATAACTCACAGAACAAACAACTGCTGTGCTACTTAAAATTTTTTTTTTTTTTTTGGTATGTCAGGGTAACAGAAAGCACTGCTACCCTTTTCTGTCAAGATGGGCTTATCTGAATTTTGGGGAAAAGGTGAGGTGATCTATGAAAGACTTTGCCTGCTTGATTTTTGAAGGCCCTCCAAGAACAGGCTTCACAGTATCTGTAATTGGAGTTAACATTATCCATATACTTAATACAGCTCAGTTCTGATCTAGTAGTATGTAACTACCAAAAAAGCTTAATCCACTAAATTATTTCCTATCCAATTTCAATCAAATATATTTTCATATTTTTAACATATTTGTTTGGCTGTTCTATTATTCTTAAACACCTAAATGCACTCAAGCTATAATACACTTATGGCAGTCTATTGGCACCTCATACCTTTTTGGAATGACAAAATCTAACCCTCCAGGAGAATTCTGTATTTTGAGGCAACATTATTATTATGTTTCAGATGACCTCTTAATTTGAATGAATGTAACAATGGATGTCAATGTGAAACAGAGACCTCCAAGAGCTGTAAAAGCCTCTGCACAGTCCTATACTTCCCCCTTGCTGCTCCTCTCCTCACTACATTTCCTTCAAGCACTGAGACTCTCAAGTTCCTGTATCCCTGCTATGCAGTATGATCATAATTCTGACCATCTGTGAACTCCCACTCCCAGGAGATACACATATATCCAAATTGCTTAGTGCATCCTCTCGTTCCTCCACAGTAACACGGCAATTCTCCCTTGCCATCCTTCCTCTGCAGAAAACCCAAAGAAGAGACACAGCAGTGTGGCACTGAGGTGTCTGTAGAATCAGAGAGCAACACAAAAATGAAATGGATCAGAAGCCTCTACAAATGAAAATGGTTTATCAGAACACTTGTTTGTACTAAAGCAACATATCTTGCTTTGAAACTGCTGCAGGTTACAGTATTTCTTTTCCAGTGGAACTCACAGTAAAGCACAATCCCTTTTTATTCATGAATGATGTCTTGAAAGGAGGTAGAAACTTGTAGTACAAGGGGGAGAATAACAAAAAGCTTCCAAATGAAGGCAAAAACGAGAACACCATCCTAACTTCCCAACAACACTTCCACATGATGATTTCCATTTCCCAAACTCCTCCTCTTCTCCCACGATGGACCCCGTCTCTGCAGCATCCAGCCCCAACAGGTCCAAAGCCACTGATCTCTGCAACTAGGGAGCTTGGGTATCTACCCCCAAGTGTGTGTGTGTGTGTACCACAGAAGGATGTGCCAGTACAACCCAAGAGGTGACCAGTTGATAGCAGTAGCTCCTGGTAAAGCACAAGATAAAGCCTGGAGTCTACAAGGAGAAAGTGGAAGTCAGTTAAGCACTGCTGTGGTGGTGCCTGATGCATGAGCCACCTCTGTAAACATCAGAACACACTCACATTCCATGTTTGGCTTTTAGCTATTCCAAAGAGTGCTGGCAAGTTGCTGAAATTTAATTCAGTAGAGTAGAAAAATTTTGTAATGCATCCTTCAAATTTACTGAACACTGCTGGAAACTAAATGAATGCCCAGGAGGACATTTTAAGGAATGTGATTACATCTGTTTTCACCCAATTCTATAACCAAGGAACATTGGGGAGATTTAAGGGAAATAAAAGTTGGCAGTTACATAATTTGAGCCCAGATTCAGCCATAATAGCCTGCCCTAAATCCAGTAACTAGAGTTTGGTAAACCATGGATTTGAAGAGACAGATATGGAAAATTCAACCCTTTGTATGAGAAATTTTCCAGTGATTCATTTTTCTATAGCTTAACTGAGGCTTTCCTGTGAGATAACTGTTTGCAAAAATCCTCTTTTCCCAAAAATGTGAGGAGAAAGACAAATGGGAAATCTCTGATAGGAAAATAGGAAATGTGATAGGATGTAACAACAAAAATTAGCATTCCCCACCATATCTCTGAACACACAAACTGTCATATACAATTATATGGAGTGAAGTGAGCCAGTCCCAAGTGTCTTCCAAATGCTCCTATCATACTGAATCTCTTTACTCCATTATAATGAACCCTGATGGATGTCTAGAATCTCCTTGATCTGTCCTAGCTGTCAGCATCTTTTACAAAATCCTGCTGGATCTGTAAATATGAATAAAATACATATGCAATACAAGCAGTTATAACTGATGCTCTCCATCTTTATGATGACTTTTGAGAAAAACTAAGAATGAACAACAACTTTACAAACATTTTAATACTTGTTAACATTTTGTGGAATGGCATAAACAAAAAGTGGAGATAATTATACACACACACACTTTACATACATATATATATGTTATTTTATATATATATATATATATATAAAAAATAACGTTTACCAACTTAAATGAATCAAAGTAGGAAAAAAGACAACCATGTGCAGCTATAATTAGGAAATATGAAGATGACCAAAGAACAAATGCACTTTTATCAAGTGCACTCAATCACATGGATGGTATCTTCTGTTTGGAAAGTCAGATCTCAAACAGACTGCTTTCCTATGATAACAAGCAGCAACCTTTAAGGAAATATTATCTTTACTAATCTCTTAGATACAAACAATGAGTATCTGATCCAATTTACTTCCCACACCAGATGTGAAGAAGCTGACAGCTGGACTTGCATTCAAACTCTTTTTACAAGGAATAAGAATAAGGAAGAGATGTCAGACATCAGTAACAAGACCTCTCTGAGATAGGCTGGCCATGAGTCAATTCATATTTTGCCTCTAAAGTTCAATGGATGTCAATTTTCTAGTTACACTTTTCCTTCATGGCATACTTCAAAAGGATGGAGTAAGCCCTAATGTGCTTTTAACATCTTCACTCCAAATGGAGATTTTAAGCCTTGTTTCAGAAAGAAAGATGATCATGCAGACCAAGCATCTTGAGGGAAAAGAAAAAAATCCTTTCTTTGATTAATTTGTCAGATGTCTGCTCATAATCTAGGGTAATTCAAGTTATATCTCCCACATGCATCCTTCCAAATGGGCCATATAAATTTTTTAAATTGCATTCTCAATACAGCTCAACTGCACACAGTCCTGTTCTGAATGCTTCAGTAACCATGAAGGCATGGGTACAGCTCCAGGTTTGAATTCTACAAGTGACAGTTGCTGAGTAATTTCTAAGAGGCAGCGTATGTTGCTCTGGGCAAATCTCTGTGCGATGACTCAAAATCTCAGCAGTCAAGTGCCTCAATACACATTGCAAGATAATAAGTTATGTACTTGGACAAGTGGTAATGAAGAAAGCTGTTATTTCCAATGCAGAAAGAGCAGGAAGCATCCAAAGAGCTTAGTTCTTTTCTTCGAAAAGGAAAAGAGTTCTGACTTTCAAAGCATGAAAGGTTTCTTTGATTCTTAAAGCCTGAATCCTAGAAAGAGATGACTGAAAAACTGCTGGTTTTGTATGAAGTCTGCATACATCCTTTGGCAAGGAAGGAATGTGTTTCTGTCCTGGGAGGTCATACTCTACCAGGGAAACATTTGTTCTACTAGGAGCCACACCTCAATATGCCTTCCTAGCAGAAAAAATAGTGATCATAAACATCCTGCTGAACAAAAAAAAGTGTCCAGGTGCTCAGAAGGACAACTCATAGATAAATAAAACCACATATTTTATTTCTCCATAAGGTGAGGGACCCCTACCCACAGAGCAAGAAGGTGCAGCAATTTGACCCACCTGTTACAACACTGATAGGCCAAGCAGAGGATAGGCCAAATGTGTATCAACAGAAATATTTGACAATTCTAACACAAACCCTCCTGAGACAAAACAGGCACTGACAACATGGGCTGGCTGCAGGGATTTGATCATGAAGCAAACAAACCAAATCATCTGGCCTTTTTACTGACCACTCAGTCAGGGGAGAGGGATGATGTTGATGCAGGTGGAAGGGGAGTGGAATATGAAAGCTAATGTTTCAAACACTTGGGGAGGTCAGATAGAAGAAACATGACAGAAAAGAAGAAATAAAGAATTAATAGAAATGTGCTGCTATCAGCCACCTAACAGATGAAGGCAGCAGTCCTGCTCCACATCCAGTTCTGATGAACACCTACACTTACCCCTTAACAGGACTGCTAAAGGAGAGTTTTTAATAGATGAGTCACTGCAAGGAAGATTCAGTGTTGGGCTATCCAATTTAGCAAAATTGGAGAAAGCCGCTGATCATCACAGTTCATAAAACAACAAAAATGTCTTAGTATATATAACATCAAGAGTACATGAGCTTACAGATTCAAGCATATAATTTTAGACTTAAATTTTTTAAGTCTCAAATAGACAAAGGCATTTGAAGTGTTCTGCAGAAGTACAAGAGGCTAAATGTTTGTACTGATGATGTAGTAGTGTTCTGCAGAACACACAAGGATGGTTAATCAGCATCAGCTGCAGTCTAATCTGGACCAGAAGAAACAGCTGGATAAACAGAAATAACAGCTCAGTATGAAACAGAGGAATGAAAACCTGATGGTCTCCTTAGGTCATCTGAATCAACACAACAAAGAAGGAATTAGTCTTCTATCTACCTACCACTAAGGCATATAAACCCACCATATTAAAGGATGAAGACAACTGGAAATACAAAAGAACAATACAGTATTTCTACTAAATTCTGGATTTACTGCATTAATTTTCATGTTATGACGGGTAACATTTATTGAAGAAATTGAAATTCTGAAATGGAGAAGCAAGAAATGTATCAAGCCATGGCACCAATATTCCTATCTGGTCACTTGCAATTATTCTAACATATATGTAACAACACCCATTACATTATTTGTTCCCCCTCTCCTTTGAAGTGGTATTAGGTGGAAGGACACTGTAGATTATCTTTCTCTGAGTTTCAAATAGTACAAGGGAACCTGAATGTACAAAGCAACCCTTACCTTCCGGACGGTACTGAGCTACAATGGTCACTGCTTGGCCTGCGTTCTTCAGGGCTGCTGCTGCCTGCTCATGGGTTGCTGCTTTTAGATCTACTCCATTTACCTACAAGTAATACAAAAAAACTCTTTATCAAAATTAATGCTTGTATTTATCACCACAGAACATATACCTGTAGAAAAAAATTAAATGGACACAAACTAGTTTCCATGCCATGCGAGTTTTCCCTGTTTCCAATATTCTTATTGAAATCAAAAGCCAATAAATCCTCTCTCACATTTACTCCTCTTAAGAATTACTGAGATCATAGTGTATCACTCAATGAACGTGTATTCACTAGGTCAATTTTCTTCTTGTTTAAGACTGTTTTCTTTCTTTTTACAAGACACAGAGAGTGTTACTTTCTGTGATGGCCTAGGGACCTTCTTAGCCAAAGTGTGCCTACAGACCGTGCTGTCACCACATCCAGTGACAGACAACACCCTCTATGAATCTGACATTGTTTTCAGTGCAGCAGATGTAAAAATAGCATCACAAAAAAAAACTGAAGTAGAAATGTGTGTGCCATATTTTAGACCAAAATAATTTTTCATCATTCAAACTGAAATAAAGATGTGCTTTAATATCAGTGTTTAAGTAACAGCAGTTAAAAGGACATCATTCCTCTTAAATAACTTCCAAAGTAATTGTCCAAAGAAACAATTCTCCATAAATTCAGTAATTTCACAAAGAAACACACAAAGTATTTATGACCTTCAAAACTAATATAGAAAAAGCTCTTAAGACAGGTTATGGGATGGATCTTTTTAAGATTAACAGGAAGTTTAGCAGTTACTCCAGGAAGTAAAGCACCCAGTTTTAGAAACTACTGCCAAGTGTCTCCATCTCCTTAGAAGGCTTTATTTCTGAAGCCTGTATTCTTTCAATTTAGACACACACAACCCTTAGCTACCAGACTAAGATAAGTTAGCGTCTTCACTAAATGTCTCTGAGATAGGGCAGTGTTATTTTAATCAGGTTATAGATGAGAAACTGAGGCAGACTCGAGTCCTCAAAGATACTTTGGAAGTATATTGGCATCTGTTCCATTATCTCAATTTTAGCTCAGTTACTAATATTCTTTGTATATCATTAACTGGCATTAATATCCAGGGAGTGAAAAGCTTTTGTTGCTGTTAAAATAAAAGAAGCAAGGAGTCCTACAGAAATTATACGATCTCCTTTCCTAAGTTCTCCACTCAGGTCAGCTGGCCCTCCTGCAAGGATGAAAGAGATGAAAATTCCTTCTCCATCTTCTCCTCCAACAATGTTGAAACCAAGACCTGTTGATCCTCGATGCAGGACAACCTTTCTAGGTTCCCTGAAGAAAAAGAAAGGAATACGAAATCTTGTCACTAGATATGAGTAAAAGTAAAATAAACAATTAGAAAAGCTTCTAGATGCAAAACAAAATTTCCTTCCTGCTGTTTGGTGAACTGAACAAATCTGTGTGTATGTAAAAATAAACAAATGAATTCCTATTCAGCACTAAATGTTATTACTTAACACTTTTCCATATTGTTCAACACCAGCACAGCTCACCATCTTATTCTATCTAATGGTAATAGCAAGCAACAAAATACCAAATTCCCTTTCTAAAACTTAAATTACAAATTCTAGTGAGACACCATTAATGAAAAATATGCCCTTACTGCTTTATTTTCACTCATTTGTCAAACAACAACTACAGCAAAGAACAATTCAAGAAGTATGCATAAGCCCTTTTTTAGAAAATGATCAGAATTTGTGGCATTCTCAAATACATTTTCAGTTTACTTGAAGCAACTGCAATTAAAAAGTTACACCCAAACCAAGTTGTGCATTCATCTTATAGGATCCCCTCATAACCTGAACGAGGGGATCATACTGATCAAGAAATATTGATCAAGAAAAGACTGGTCAACTTCTAATGCAAAAAGACTCCTTCCAAAAACCTACTAATCTACTACTCGATCCAATACAAGAAAAGCATAAATGATCTCAGAAAAAGACATTTCTAATAAAGCAGAGAAACTGTGCACTGCATTTGAGAAATCACTAGAGAGCACTAAAGAACAATTAATGGACATTAAGTATTTGGAGACATTAATTATTGATTTACAGGATAAAGTAAGAAGCTGTATTTTTCTAAAACAAAAAATATCATCTAGTCTGATCTTTAAAAATCATTCAATTTTTGCACTAGCTATTAAATTATCTTAATGCCAAATTTTTTTTTTCTTTTTGCTCTGGATCACACCAATACATTAATAAAAATTTACAGAACAGAAAGATGCAGTATCTTTTAAAATAACACTCAAAATTTATAAACCTCTATTGGGGATGGAGCGAGCGTAAAATGAGAAAGTAATTTAAAGAAATCACCTAAACATTCTCTGAATAGCTCTTGCAGTTCAGAAGAAATCTAAAACCAGCCTTTTACAGTAATTTTAAAGGAAAGCAATAAAACCATAATGCTATCAACAGGACAGAATCATTTTGGCTTATACGTCACCTAACCCTAAGTTAAAAATCAGTACAAAAACATATCCTATCTTCCACTACACCAAAATCCATTCTCCAATTTATTATGCCACTTAGGTTTCAATCCTGGGTAGACCCTGCCTCAGAAACTGAGTGACATCATCCATATCAGATGATGGTGTGGCAGAATTCAGCAACAACATACTGGAAGGGCAGTCTAACATCCCTATACTTGCAGAACAGACGGGCAACAAAATTACAAGAGCTTTCCTTTATCAGCAATGATGAACAAAAGATTAATGCAATCCACTGAATCAGTGAAGGAATGAACGGTCTGTTAATGGGGAAGGATTAAGAGCTCTCCAGCCTTTCTGGATTTAGAATCCATCAAAACAAACTCTTGTCTGTGGGGGCAGGGAGGACCCAAACATTGATGGCTTTAAAATAAGTAATAATCTCTGGTCTGCTCATACTACCATCCTAAAAATCTCTCGCAATGCATGCAGCATCCCCAGGGCTCTCTCATTTTAATGCTATTCCTGGACTGATAAATGAAGTGTATATATACATATAAATATATCGAGCTTTTTCCTTAAGAAAGTAACATCTATTTGTTGAAATAAAATATAGTATTTTGCTCACAAAGACAGCTTCGAGCTTCCCTGGTTAATCAGTTTGACACTTAGCTTTGGCTCTTCATTACCTGGTAATCTCATCATCTCCAAGCATTCCCTTGGGAACTGGTGAATATCGCCCTGGTGATGCTGGGGGCAGGGACTGTCCCAAGTAGGCAGATGGAGTGATATGGTTATCCACTGGCTGAGAATAAGCTTCAAAGAGGAGGAAGGAAAAAATAAAAGACATTAGGATAATATGGAAAAAGAGCTGGAGGAACTGTAACAAAGGAGTGACCTCCTCTAAAAACAAACCATAGCAGTTCAAATGACACATTATAAATATGACAGTTTTAAAATGGAACATTCCTGAGTCTCCTCACTAAGTCAGTAAGCAAATTTTTCCGTTTGATTGTGTCTCAAAACTTTTTCAGAAAAAGTTACTGTGGATAGTTGAAGCCCATGGGGTCAGTCTGGAGATTTATTTGTTTTAAAGCTATCTTTAACTTGACTGAAGCAAAGTTTTAACTGAATCACAACACATACTAGAAGAAATTTAGCATCTTAATGATTACAATTGATGGAAACTATTCTACAACACCAGGAGAATTGCTCCAATAAATAATTAAGAAGGTACATGATATTTCTAAGTTAGGCACATTAATTTCAAGTCCTAATTAAGGCAAATTCATACCCACTGTTTGCTATTATAAAGCATGTTCTACAAGTGGAAATGTTTTTCCTGGTGTATGTGCTTCAAATTTTGAGGCATAAACACGAAGGGTGAGGACTCTTCACAGATTCACTATTCTTAGAGTTGCCAGACTCTCTGCTCTTACTCCCTTGCTGTATCTGGTGTGGTGCCTGACCTTTGAGGATTTACACGAAACCCAAAGCTCTTTAACTGAACATAAATTACACAGATTGCAGAAGCAATCTGTATATTCTCCTTTTTTTTCCCTTTTTAAACCACTATCAAAAAGTTTGGATATACAAACTTATCAAGAGTATTCCTACATGGTAAATTTGCTAAATAGCCATCTTTCAAACCACCCAATCTGTGCTGGATTGAATCTGTATTATTCCAGATTCCTAGTAAACCTGTGTGCAGTAAATTCCATACATGGCATATGCATCAGGTCAACACTGTCAACATTTCAGCAAGCATTAAAATCCAATCTTAACAGCTTCAGCAGTTTAAAAGCACTGGCTGATAAAGTAATTGTGCTATTCAGACACACCATCCCTCAGTTGCATGAGACTGTGCAGAACTTTTGGAAATCGTAATTCTGAATTCACTAGAGGTTTCAGCAAAATTCAGAACTGAAGTACAAGAGGTACCTGGAGCCCTCCTATAACACAGACAGAAGGAAGGTCCCTCATGTTGGTTGGCCTCATGAGGTCTAAAGTGAAGAGAATGCTGCTTTTGCTAACACCAAATGATCAACAAAAGCATTCACATTTGAGAATTCTCTAAAAATTAGAAGCTGTTCAACATAATTGATTCCCAAAACTATTTTTAGAACAGCTGTAACACACGTACATTGCACCTTCATCCCTCTACTCCCTGCAAGGATTTTATAGATCCCACTATGTAATACCTTCTGTCTGTGCCAGTACAGAATGTAGTTTCTGTGCACTTCTAAGAGACTGGACATGTAACTGTCAATTTCAAGACAGGCTTTTTCAGTCACACTGGAATTTTAGCAATAGATTTTCGCAATGATTGCCAAACCATATGGCAATATTTACTTTTCAAAATATATGTATTTTAAAACAATATTATTTCCATGTCATTGTATACTCTTTTTGCTTAAAACTGCACATAACTATAGTTATTTTGGTTTTCCTCAGAAAATTTCAAAGCTAAAGCACAAAAATGAAATGCAAGACATTATGAGCTCTTTTCCAACTACAGGAAAATGGGGTTTGATTAAAAAGCTTGAACGACTGTTGCGTAGTATAGCAGCTTTGTACATTCTGTTCATGCCCTAAATTATCTCATTTCACAAAATGAATTTACAATTGCTTTTAACAATCCAATGGCAGCCGTAATTATGCATATTTTATAGAAAGTAATTGGATACAAATTCTATATTCATTGACTTACTGTACTTTTCACTTGATACTTTTTCAGGTTCCTAAAGCTTTTAACTGCATCATGTTCAGAAACATAGACAGCACCTACTATATGATTTTATTTTTTAAATTCTTTATCCTTTCACTATGTAACCAAAAGTCACCTATCAAGCACTGTAACAGTTAATTATTTCAGACCCATGGACTGTTCCACAACAGCACTGGCTGCATCCTTTATGTTTTACCTATGCTACTTGCTTAGAACAGTCTGGTCCTTTCTCAAGACTGGTGTTCTCAGGACTATGAAAGCACAAAGAGACTCTCTGCGGAGTTTCTGCAAAAAAACATGCCTATGTCTTTCCTGAAACTGTTTTAGCTGCAAATGACAGCTGAAGAATATTCATGAGGAACATGATAGAAATAAAAGGCAAGCCATTACTTTCTGAATCCTAAATGAGTTCTAAACTTCTATTTCCAGGTAAATATTATTACTGATGCAACTGATAAAGGACCTGTCTTTCGGATGAACAGAAAATTGCATGCATAAAATGAACTTGCTTTGACAGGAAAAGTCAGACTCTTAAGAAGAGATTTCATTTCCAAATCCACCCTCTCCTTCACATAAGACAGTTCTAGGCAAAAAGAAAAAATGGAATATTTCCTATTATTTTCCTATTATCTATAAATTGGGGTCATCAATCACAAGTACAGTCTCTAACATGGAAAATAAAATTAAAACTTTATTGCCATTTACTGTATTACATATTCCTCTTTTCCTGTACTTATACCATTTAAGAAATGACAAGGCATTCATGGCTAGAGAGGAAACTCATTATCCCCTACCTTGCAGTATTTTATTTCTCAGTGCAGCGTGGAAATACTGTGCCAATGTACAAACAAACAAAGGAAAAAATAAAATTGACTAGGAGTCAAAAACGCATAATGAATAATGTCTTCAAAGGAGGCCTGTATAGGAAGCAAGTCCTCTCTCAAAAACCATTTAGCCACTGACTCTAATACCTGCACTGCACAGGTAATGTTGGTATTTTAAATAGCAAGTTCTATACCTTCTTAGTAATATTTCAACTGAATAACTTTAAAAGCATTTATATGAACAAATCACTGGATATTTGTTGCAGGAATGATTTAATGACTGACATTTATATACAGATTACTGAGGCAGTTTGCACTCCTGCTGCCATATGACCCCCTACAGCAGGCTAATAACTATGATTATCACACACACATCAGCTGAGCTGCCAATGCTCAGGCCACAGGACCATCCCACCTGCAGTGCTGTTGTTCCTCTGCATACAATAAACATGGGAGGGGGCTTTTGTTGCATTTCCTTGTTTTCTATAGTGGAAGTTCTCATTTTCCGGTCTGACAGAGCCAGGAGAACAGTACTCAAAGAGCAATGTGCTCAGAAAGAACAATCTTGCCTAATTGCATTATTCTTGAGTCACAAAATGCAGACCACTGTAAAGTAACTGTTTAGACTGGCAATCCACACCTCAAGAGTTAAATGAAAAATCTCAGAGAAGCAATAGAAACAGGCATAGCAATCAACTATTCCAGACCTTAAAGGTCTGTCCAAGCCTTCAGCACCCATACACATCCCAGTCTCTAGGGCTACAGCACACAACCATCAGCTATTTTTTCCACGTTCATTCCCTGCTGAATCTCTGGTCTCAAACAGCCCCAGCTCTTCTTTAACAAGATTTTCAACATTAACTTCCCCCCCTGGGCAGCTGGAATCTGTTCACTCACTCTGATAAACATCAAATGACAGAGGTCAAATTTCAGCCCCAGGTGCACAATGTCGGCACAGTATCTGCACTCTTCCCAATAACTGCCATAAATCAGAACCTCTGAAACCTCTTGATCAAATGTCCCTTGATTCAAAGGCAGTAACCCCAAGGAAATACCATATGATTTCATTATCTATATGGATGCTAACTTACTTGGTCTCTTCTTTTGAGCCATCACACGACGTGACAAGGCCATGTTATTGTGTGGCTGATACTCTTACTACAGGAGTTCAAATAGAAAACAGATTTTGCACAAAACCTAGACACTGAAATTTGTGAACCTGGTTCTCAAACAGTTCTACACTATCCTTACCTCTGCATTTTAAATCCCCATCACCAGGGCAAGTGAGACAGTCCTGTAACTAAACAAGAGCAGTTCCAGAGAGAAAGTCTTAAAGAAAAACAAATTTCAAATTTGCTGTCTTGTGGACTTTTGAATGAACTACCATGCTCACACAAGTTAGCATAGTGAGCAACCTATTGCATGTTCTGCAGACAGAATAGATACCAAGTACTGTGCGCTGTGCTTTTAGATGATTTCTGATAAAATGAGTATTAAAAAAAACCCCACAGAAATAAGCAAAGAAAACCCCCTCACAAAGGGTTTCTGGAAGCAAACAGTTTGTATATAAACTTAAGTAGCAGAGCTTCTACCTTAACATGACTTGTAACAGACAAGTCCATAGGCAGCCTCTGTGCACATTTCACTTCTCCTTTATGGTAGGTCTGAACTGCTAAGAACCTGGATAAAAGGATTATGATGGACAGAAATGGGAAGGAGGATTGCAAATACATGTCTCAAAACAGCTGCAGGTGAGTAGATGAAGAAAGAAGACTGGTAACTGTTTCAACACTCACAGTCCAGGTGATCCTAGAAAATGCGTCTTTAATATCTGCCATTCCGTAAAAGCTCTTCAGGGTCCTGAACCTAAAGCCCCTGAGCCTCTGTACTGCTCTGCTAAATGCAGTATAAAATACTACATACAGGTGCCACCATTTTTGGTAAGAGTTCTATCTGATTGAGCTGCTTCTTGCAGAAAGCAGAAGCTGTCTAGTTGCAGAGTTATTGCACTCCTTTATAAGGAAGCAACAGCCTTTGAGGACTTTGGTGTCTCCCTTTGAAATTTCCATTGTAAATATGCAGATACTGAGAGGTAATAGAAAAGCTTTTGTTCTGCCCTGTATTAGAAAAATAGCATCTAGCATCTTAGCCATATGCAGTTGTTTCTTATAAGTGAAAGATTGAGAAAAAGATTAAACTGATTTCCTGTAATTAAGTCATTAAACACTTCAGGCAAGACTTTTGGGTCTATTTTGTGTTCAAAATTCTGGCAGTAGGTTTAGTCTCCACAGCAGCTGCAGTAACAGCCCGCTGCACTTTGATCAACAGAGACACAAGCTTATGGAGCCTTGGGTAGAAAAGGCTTTCCTATTGCAAGGAAAAGAAGCAGACTGAAGTTTCATCAAAGGACCCAGCACTTTGCAGAGGAATGTTCTTTGGTCTACCAGAAACAGTAAAAAACCAGAGTATCTTCAGACAGAGAACTGAAGGTTAAAACTGTAGCTAAATGAAATGAAACTCAGAAAATCTACTCAGAAGTACAGACAGCCCACAAACCTCGTCAAGGGTCACTAAAGGACAAAAGACTGGCAGACGAGACACCCTGAATCTTAGAAAACTTCTGTGATTTTTTTCAGAATACTTGAGCAGGAGGAGAAGGGTTTCCAGAAGCAGGTGCTGGAGCTTGAGGGGCATGACAAGGTCAGGAGATGGGCTTTGCATTTCTCAGTAAAAGGATAGAAGTGCCACTTCCTACAAAGGATGAGATCCTGGGTTGCACAGAATGCCACCACCTCTCAAATCACAGAGGGATAGCAAACACTGGAGAGAAACTCAGGAGGGAGGATGGTAACAGGACAAAAGGGGCCTACACAAGTGACCAGGTCATTTATCTCCAAGTATTGGATGTGACACTAAGTCGTGCTTACTGAGAAACTAAAGACTCAAGACAAGATGGCAGTGGACATCCTCATGGCAATTATATGGGATTATCCTTGACAGAACTTTCCTAAAGAGCCAATGCACAAGGTAAGAAGGTATTCTTGAAGAGAACTCTGTCTCTTTTATGGCTCTATGTTATGATGCACTTAACTTCAATGAACTGAGTCTCCAGTTCATCCAATATTTGAGAGAAATTAGTAACTCTGCATGACAAGAGGTCCAACAGCGTGGCCACCTTGCCACTGTCATTGATTTATTATTATTGGGCAAATTACTAGGAATCAGCTCCTTCTCTACCTTCCTCCCCTCAAAATTTCTTCAGATTTGGCCTTTGTCCCCCCAAAAGATTCATAAAGTAAATATTCCAAGAATTGAGTCAAGACACAGTAGTAAGAGATGAGATACTTGATGTTTGTCACATCCCAATGCACAGCAGCGTAACAGTATTACTGCAACGTTACCAGGAACACTATGTACAAATCAGATTTCTCTGTTCCAAAAAATCTGAATTCAAGGTGAAACATATGAAAAGGCCAGCTACTATGGAGAGAGAAAATGAAGTCTGCTTTCAAGAAACAGTGGGAAAGGTTACTGGACAAACTAGATACCATATGGGAAAATGGCTGCTCTCTAACCATAATATATATGAGTAGAAAACTGAGGAAGAATCAGTGAAAGCTGAAAATCAGTTTTATGTCAAAACATGGAGCCTTCAAGAGCACAGTGAAGAGAAAAGCTAATCAGCTTCAAATTGCAATTCAATAAGCTTACAGATTGTAAGATACTGTAGCTATTGCCAATAAATGATGGCTTATAAGGTACTTCAGTCCTCTGTTGTGTTGCACTTTTGTTTGTTGTTCTCTATATACTTTACATACATATTTTCAGTTACATCTTTTAGCCACAAAGTGCTCCTTTTTTCTTATGAAGAAGTATCTAAACAGATCAGTGCTACATATCAATTACACATATCTAATGGCAGAAAACAAAAAAATACCTCAAATAACTCTCCCGTAGAACCATTTTACGTGACAACATGAGTAAAACTGGTCATCCAGAAAAGCTGGTCTATTTAGTCTTGGGAAGATAGTATATCATTTTCTTCCCTTTCTCCAACCATTAAATGGTAATAACCTCTTGAAGAAGGGGCAATTTTTCATTACATTGTAGTTCAATCCTGAACTTTCTGGATTTGGATGTTTGATTCTGAAAATACTCTTGTCAGTAGTACCCTTATGTCCACAAGACATTCTTGTAACTACTTTTTAATACAGCATTCGCTGGCTTTTCATTTGAGTTATCAACAATTATGTCAAAACTGACGTCAGATTTCAAGTACGTTAGCATGGAATTTCTCAACACATTCGCAAGCAGGCACCAGAGCAAGAAACTCCCATGCTCCCAGTTTAGCTTATTCAAGTATGTTCAAGCTCATGAAAAACCAGGAAAACAGGTAAAAAAGTCAGAACATCACTAACCTCCAGCTGAAACGGCACTGAAACAGTTTACAGGACACTGAATATCCTCACAGTGCATTACCTGCTACTCTTCACAGCCCCCAGGCCCATGAGGCACATGTTCCCCTTGTGCCCATCAGCAAGTGATGAGCAACACCAAGTCTCTAGGAGTGGGCCATGCCAGCCACAGAAACACAGCTGGAGCCACACTGCTGCTGTCTTTTCAGTACAGAAGCTATAGGATGCTGTTCTGTTCAGCATATCATTTTCCTGATAAATCAGTTTATATCAGATTTCTGCCCCGTATAATTTTTAAAAGCTTGAAACAGTTAAAATACTAAATATGGGAAATTAAAGCCTTAAAGGGAAAATGAATTAAACCCCAAAGATAAGACAAACTTACAGTTTGTAATGTCAGGAGGGGCATAACTGTCATTCATGAACATGCTGGTGGGTTTAGCAACCTTCAGATAAACAAAGTCAGATGTGTTTTTTAAGGCAGTCACTGCTTCTTCATGAGTAACTTCTTCTAAGCAAACGCTGTTCACCTAAAGAGAAAAACAGAAACAAATTCTCAACACATAAAAATGTACTGATTTCACAGGACACTCACTGAAATCTGTGGGAGCACTGGCATTGAGTCTTTATTATGATTCACGTGCCACAGACCTAATTGGTTATATAAAATTATATAAGAGATTATTTGTAAGTTATAAGAAAGACAAGTATTCCTATAAAAGATTATAATAAACAATATTGACCATAACATTGTAAAGAAGGCAAAGAAGACTTTGCAGAGCTAATGGGACAAATAGGACACTCAACATGTTGTAAGCAGACACACACACAGTGTGTTACTGTAAGCATTACAGAGAGGAGAGTATCTTCTAGTAAGAATAAACCCTAAATCATCTTGTCATGACCTAAGTTGTAGACCTTATAATGGGACAATCTATTCTTGCAAGACATCAAAAGTAGGGGTTAAAACTGGAGAAGGTCCCAAAGTGATTGATTTACCTGCCAAATAACAAGAACTAGTTTAACTACAGGCAACAAGTATTTTAAGCTATTGCTATTAAGGTGAAACACCAGCACTTCCATTAAAAAGTCCGTTAACAATTACTATCTCATATAGAGCCTTAATGAATTTAATTGCTGATCTTCTTATTGTGAAGAGGGAAGTAACTTCTGCAGATAATGCCAGGCAATATGGGAAATAGAGCTTGTACTGCACTGAACCTGAGGGATAAAAGACACAAAGATCATTTAATTTTATAACATGTAAAAACAATTGAGCTTTGCCAATTGTTAGTTGTGGCGGGGGAAGCTCTATTGCTTAAATATATTCTTGGGATCTGTATTTTCTATAAGTTTCCTAAAAGTCTTTTATTGATATTTTTTTAATAGATTTCAATTCCTACCACTCCTGAAGACTAAAAAAGTCATTTTTCAGTGCATTGGTAACTGCAGTGCAACCTAAACACACAGACAGAAAGCTACATTCTGCAGTAGATGGGTGTGCATCTCTACATTAGTAGAGCTCTGACTAAGTGAAATTCAGTTACTCAGATCATCACAGAATGGTCTGGGTTGGAAGGGACATTAGAGAGCATCTCATTCCAACCCCCCCTGCCATGGGAAGGGATGCCACACACTAGACCAGGTTGCTATCCAGCCTGGCCTTGAACACTGCCAGGGATGGGATATCCACAACTTCTCTAGCAACCTGTTCCAGTGCCTCACCACCCTCATAGTGAAGATACTACAGAATGACATTTTACTCACTTCTTTCTTGACTTAATGACTTGAGGGAATGAATATTTATTGTGTAGCTAATAGCAAACATAATATATTGTCTCTCTGTCTTTTTTCCTCCCAGTTCTCAGGTAAGGATTTGCTCCTGTCTTGAGCTGATTCCATGGAACTATCAATTGTAACACCAAGATCTCATTCCTAAAATTTCAAAAAAGCAGGATTCTTCCAATAATGGGATAATCCCAGTATTCTTTAAGTGGCTCCAGATTTCCCAGTTCTGTGTTTCTAAGTGACAAAATTATCCAAAAAGTCTTTTTACAGATGGAAAACTCTGCACTAAACATTTAGAGTCAGTTTTTTACTGTTGGAAGAGCAGTAGAACACACATTCTACTCTCATGTACTGTGAGTACAGAGCACCCAGTAAGGATATAGAACCAGGTACTGCAGGTACTGGTAGAGGAAGGAGGGTAGATCAATTAACTTTATAAGAGCTAACAGTTCAGAAATTAGTCCAGAAATTCCTGCCTCTGGCTCTCATTTTTCTATCTGGACAACTAGATTTATGGATTGAATTTAAGGAAGTTGAAAGGTATTTTTACTTTGTGCATAGAAAAATAAATCAGTTTTAAAGCTATTTTAAGCTTTTAAAAAATAAAAAAGCCATTCAAAAGCATTAGAAACACTGAAATGCAATATAGGCAGTAGTTTCACTTCAGGCTGCCTAAAGGCTGGCCAGCCACCAGTACAAGGAGTTCCATTCCATTCTTCTCTTTTGAGAAGAGACACAATCCCATTGTATATTTGTTTACAATTCTGCCACTCAGATCCCAGAAAAATAATAGCAGGCATCAGAAATAAACATGCTGATTCATACAGGTTTTGCATGGAACATTGGACTGAGGAATAGATTTCA
The DNA here is from genome assembly GCA_013400975.1 of Atrichornis clamosus. NCBI lineage: Eukaryota > Metazoa > Chordata > Aves > Passeriformes > Menuridae > Atrichornis > Atrichornis clamosus. Next base: position 102,735 of record WBMZ01000621.1, on the reverse strand, counting down.
GATTTCCTGATGTGATGGTGTTGAATGATGCAGATTTAATTTTATCACTGATTTCCAAGCAGCCTAACCACAAATTGAATCATGCCCCTGTTGAGCCTAAAAGTGAATGACCATTAAAAAAAATGCAGCTTTTTACTTACAGCTAAAAGTTTGTCTCCAATCTGAAGTTTGCCATCTTTATGTGCTGCCCCACCTTCAATGATTTTGGTTACATAAATGCTGTTGTCCCCAGGTATATGCTGATTTCCTACACCACCAGCAATACTGAAACCAAGACCTGCTTGAAGATAAGGCATTACTCAAGAAACCTTTTTTGCATTCATTAGATTCAAATTCTTACATAAATAACAACACTCTTTGTATCACACATAAATATATATAATATTAGGCTCTGGTTGAAGCCATACTGATGTCTTTTCAAGTGAACTCCATGATTTTCTAGAAAACAAAGTTCTAGAAAAGACGTAACATTTACCCAAGTTCTGAAAACCAAAAGCTAAATCATTCACTTCATGCCTTGTGAAGTATGCACACAGCAGAGCTATAACATTACCACTGATATTTATACAATCACTGCCCAGCAATTACTTTCCCTAAATTATTTTTAATCTCTCAAAGACCCTTTCTAGGAAATCCAATTAAGTATTTTACTCCAATTTTTAACATACTTAAAAACTACCAGATACAACCAGAAACACATTTTTATCATTTAAAAGAAAACTGCATTCTACAAGAACAGTTTCAACTCTATCCTTCTTGCAAAACAGAAACTTTACATTTCCAACGTACCTTTGGGGCCTTTTACAAGTTTGATTTCCACTATTTTTTCTGTGACTGGTTTTCTTCTTTTGACATACAATCGTACAATTGATCCCGCTTCTTTCAATGCTTCCACTGCCTTGCTGTGTGTCACATCCCGAACATCCACCTCATTTACTCGCAGGATACAATCGTTAACCCTGGAGACAGCAACAGTCATGCTCAGCTGTTGTGTTTTAGCAGAGCCCACACATTAGGAGCCTAATATTTTATCTATAATACATTAACATACGTGTTAACATACTAAAACACATAGATTTATCTCCAAAATTCTACTCATTCAAGACAATGCTCTAAAATTATTAGTCCTTAATATAAATCAAGGATCACTAGAAAACATTTAACAGGAATATTTAATTCACAGATGAAGAGGGCACCATCTTATATGTGCTTCATTTAAGCAGTGTTTTGCACAGATGTTGGTACAAATTACCTTTTGTTTATGGCTATAAAACAGAATTTAAAAATTCAAAACCTACGAGGCACACCATGAGAACACACTGGTTTTAAGCCATGAGATGAACAAGTCAATCTTGATTCCTGCTTTTCACAAGCAGTTTAAGTGCTGGCCTTCCAGTCCATTTAACATGTTGCTGTAGTAACACTGAGCTCTCATTACACTAAGTGCAGTGCCTGGCCCACCTGCCATCATGTTGTGCCAGATGTACCTCTGACAATGGCCAACAAGCTGAAATGAAGCCTTGAAATAAGCTTATTAGGACTAGAACCCGTAATACATCAGGTATTTGCACACAAAATGACAGGGCAAGTTCTTGGCAACACAAGAGAAAAAAAAGATAGTCCTACAATCAGTGTGGATGGGTATTTTTGAAAAATTAAAAACTGAATTATTATCAAGCATAAAAAAGAGTTGTTTTTAAACTCAACAACCTTATGGATCAGAAAATCTGCACATGGATAACCAAGAGTTACCTATCCTACCTGTCTAAGCTTTTCCTTGAATTAAGGACTATGAAACATATGGCATAATAAATTTATACCACAGAATAGAAAAAGTTCACTTAATTTCCTTAAATTGCAGATTTTATTGGTTTGGGAGACATGTACTGGTCCACTCAAACATTCTTTATTAGTTACAAAACACTTCTGTAAGGAAAACCTATTTAACGCTTAATGCAGGATGATGAAACTATTAAAAGTAACAGAAAATGTTCTGTCCACTGTTTAAAATACAATAATAGCACTTAGCAACCCAACACAGAAAGCCATCATACCGTAATCTTCCATCCTGTGCAGCTGCACCCCCGGCTATAATTTTTGTAATGAAAATACTTGCATCATCCCCAATATGTGGGTTGTCTGTACCACCTGCAATGCTAAAGCCAAGTCCTGAATTTCCCTAAAGATAGAGGGGAAAAAAAAATTACACATTTGTTTTTTAGGGAAAAGATAATCTGGTGTATCTACCTGATTTACTACAGAACCAAATCTACATAATTTTTACTGATAACAAAAATATTAAAAGACAGTTTAAGCAGTATACTATATACATAACTTACTTCTATGAAAATAAGTATAATTACATCTTACATATATGTAAGAAGAATATAAGCCTTTTATTATGTATATGTAAGAGACTGTAAGACTGTCTATAACTGTCTAAGCGCAACTGTAGGAGACACAGTTCCAGCCTCACAGCTTTCTCACTGAAGTGAACATGATAAACTACACAAAATATTTTCTCTCTAATGTGCTGGATACTTGAGATTATTCATACAAATATTTGCTCCTCGTTAAATTATTAGTGACACATTATTTTTCCCAGAGAAGCCTTTGAATAATTTGTGTCCCACCTCTAACATATCCCTCAGATGCAGAGATTCAGACTGACATTTTTCTCTTCAAGTGTTGCTTGCCCTTTCAATCAACTGCAAGACCTCTTCACTCAGTAACCACCAGAACTGCACAGGTATTAGATACAATAATTTGTTTCTTTTTGTTAACAGTGAAGTTCAAGAGAACTGATCTAGACCTCAATGTAGAAAACCTAACAAAGAAATGCATGTGACAAGGTGTCACTTGTTAATCTCAATATAAAACTTAATGGCATATAAATAAAAGCCTACGAAAAATAGCAATACAGGAGATGAAATCAGAATCTGTGCTATTAGTCTCTAGTCTAAGCAGCAACATTAAATGCAGGATGTCTTAGAGGAGATCACTCCCCCATTTTACTCTCAATGGTTAAGGATGTTAATAAAACCTTCAATTCCTGCTTAAGCAACTGAATGTACTTTTTTTTCTTTAGGTTAAATAATCTACCTAAAATTAAAAAAAAAAAAAAAAAGAGTAAAAGTTGGTTTGGATTGCTATTTTTCATATTAAAGTATCATAAATACATTTCAAACAGAGTGCAGAATGACATTTAGCATGTTACCCTTTCAAGAGTAATTTCTTCATACTCATAATCTGCATCCGTGCCATTGACCTATAAAACAAAGAAAAGCGAGACTTATAGAGAATTTTACACTTTACATGACACAGTTTGCTTGGCTGGCAGTTCACTCCCATCAAATCTCAGCTGATTCACAGTGACCACTCAGCTCAGAGGGGACATGTGATTTTCACACCACTCTGCACATGAATCAGACACTCTTTCTGTACAGTTTAAAAGTTGCCATTTCAGAGAGCAGACTGTTCTACACAACTACTGGAGGGCACAGGTCCTCTGACTGATTGCCAGAAAGAAAAAATGCTCTTGAGACCCTCAGATGTTCCTCAGGCTATACAGCAACTTGAAATGGAGAAAAAAGAAAGAGGATGCAGGGAAGAATTGTAAGGAAGAACAGAGCAGCATTTTCCAATTGTTGTTCCACACTGAGCAGAGAAAAATCAAAGACTGATGCTTTATACCACCTCCTCATGAGAAATGGGTAAAGAAACATTTAACAACTGTTTATACTACTATTTATCACATTACATATAAACTAAAGTTCAACAAATTAAAACAGGAACAAAAAGAGAAGAGGAGTTTAGAAGAATATTTTATAAAGCCTGATGAAAAACCCAAATCCTAGAAAGAAGCCTTGTCATCCTCAGGTTAGAAAGGATACCCACATTCTTTGCTGCCTACAGAACTAGGACAGAATCAAGTACCAGAAGCAACAAATATCAAAACTAAGCAAAATCAATTAAATCACAAATTCTTAACCATATTTAATATTCAAGAGTAAGATTTTTTTTCAATTACTAAGACATCTTGGAACTCAAATTCTTTCCTCCACAGCTACCTACAGCAGCTACAGGCAATCCCCTATTTCTGGCCTTTTAGGATGAAATATTTAACAAAGTAAGAAATAACATTTATACCATTATTTTACAAAGAACCTTGTCTATCCTCAAGATACAGAGTATCTGATAGACTTCTGTACTCTTAACACATTAAAGATAAAAAACATACGTATAGAAGACTGCATTTTAAAATCTGACAGTTTTCTAGCAGAGAATTAAAAAGGGGAATTTAATTCACCCCAAACAAAGTTAAGATCAAACTACTTCCTTCCTCCTATGTCTATTTATCATATATTTAAATGCTCTAAAAGCTGGTGATGCCATGACTTTTCCAGGATGTCTAATATCAAGCTCATTTACCCCTCACTCTCTAATTGTATCTCCCCTTAATACAACAGAAGCCATATCCATTCCACACATAACAGATTATCTTCTTCTTTGCATAGTGCCTCAAAAATTACTATGTCCTTAGTAGTTTGTTCAGTGGAAAAGATACGGTGGTTTTAACACACGATATTTCTCCATTAAAAAGGCAAGAGGTCTTGACCTTCTGAATACATGAAACTGTATCTATCACTACCCCAAGACAAAAGGAGCCGCTGTGATCAAGAAGTTTTTCTGGTAGCTTAGTCCCTGAGCTATTACCTAGAGGAATGACAACATGTGCTAACTGAACCAGTCATCCAGCATTACAGTGCCTGCAAAAAGGTTCATGATGACTGATCAGTATGCAGCACCGTTTTCTTTTCTTTATTAAATAAATAACAAGGACAATTAATCATTTCTCTATTCACTGCCATTAGACAAAACAAAGCCCATCCTAATATATTTAAGCGGTCTCTTATTTCCATGTACCAAACTCTGTAATCCAGTTTTTAAATATCATCTAGATAAACAGGAGCATACAAAACCCTCCATCATTTTTATCTTCTCCTTTAGGTCAGTTCTATAGTCTCCCCATTTTTCTGAAAAATTACTTTGAATTTATTTATCTAACAAACCAAACATTAGCAGAGACAGGAGCAAGAATATATACATGATAAAAATCACTGACCTATTCTACCTTTTCCAAGTTTTGAAGGGATCTCAGACCCACTAAGCTAAGCTTTATTTGCAGGGACTTCTGGATGAAGAATGTTCTATATACATGTTGTAATTATGCCTGACAAACAAAAATCTCAGCCTCTACATAACTACACTTATTACCTTAATGTTTCAAACAGAACCAACCAATTTTTATGAACATTTGGAGCATTAAAACCTTCAGTATAGCTACTGCATGAAGAAATGTTTTTATGAGAAGTGCGACAGAAATGGCACATTAAATATTAAAGCAGCTGTCTACACAGTTGAAAAAACAGATTGTTCTCTGAGCACTGAACCTCTGGAACCTCAAAAAATTGTGTTTTGCACTGTCACACATTTGTACTCAGAAAAAAATCCCACCTGCAATCTGCAACATTTTTTTTCATGAAAGAGCTATTTAAGGACTTTAAATGACCATCACAAGAGCTGACAAAATCAAGCATCACCAGAAAGATAAAAAGGTTTTATTAAGCAGTAACAACAGCCCTACACAACTACATACATAAAACATGATCTGAAGTTATAACTGAAAGCAAGTGTAGACTTACATATGTTGAAGTCTCCAAGGAATCTGTATTCACCAGCACTGGAGGGGGATTTGCCTTTAAAAATTAAAAAAAAAAAATTTACACAGCATAAGAAAGCACAGTATTAATGATACTTTTACAATATTTAAGTTGCTGGCTTTCTCAAAGTTCTGTTAAAAGGTAGCTTCACCTTGAGAATCTCAAAACTGACCTTCTGAAATATTTGTTACTATCCTGAAAAAATTGCTTTTCTGACACAAAACCACACCGTTAGAGACGTCAGAGATCATATTTAATATCTAAGTTCTGTCATTTATTATCTTGTTTTTCAAAACAAAATCTGAGTCATGCTACCATTTGACGTGATGCCAGTTATCCTAGTACTTGTGATATGATATGCAGAGGTTGTTTTATCTTAAAACTTGCAGAAATGCAACTTAGGGAAGAAAGGGCCCACAAAACTGACTTGCAAAAGCAAATCCACAGCAGACGTTCATTTACCACACAGCAGCACATGCTTTCATCAGAAAATTGTTAAGGATTAACAAGCCATAAGCAGTCAGAGATTATTGCTACAGAAAAATGAAATAATATTAGCATGTGCACAAGTCAGGACCAGTAGAGTAAGTTTACACTTTTAGTCTCTCATACTACCGAAAACTTTTCTGTGAAAAATGTAGTTTCAACAGAAAGAAAATCCATAGAAACTGATGGCATTTCTCTGAAATATTTCTGAATAAACAGATTTCCCATTTATGCATCCATTATCTGCCTTTAGAACAGGCAGCACCTAGCGTGCTCTAGGAACATAAGCAAAATAAACAAAAAAAGAGCATGTACATATATTCCAGACTCCAAATACTGCTGATATATTAAGTTCGGTGGCACTAAATAAAGTTAATCTCCTTGTTGCTTTAATGAAGCTGAGGAGGTTTTTTATACGTATCAAAATACGTTATCTTTAAATTTAAGACTTTTTTTAAAATCTCCTATGTATGCATGTGTACATAGGAATAAATTTAGGGATAGTTTAATAGGTTGCAAAAGTAGGTAGTATCAAACTCATTCAAAGATAAAGTTAAGACCCACAAAAACATGACAATTGCATTAGCCTATTCATATTTCCATTTTTGTTTCATTATTATGACAGCAACATACTTCTGAAGGATTTGTGATTATCAAAAGCTCCCAAACCTAGAATGTGATGACTCAAAAGTGCCTTTCAAAAGACTGAGATGAATAATCTACCATCATTAGACAGGAGTCATGAATCTGCTATCAGGTTGCTGTGTCAGAAATTAAGCCTGTGTCATTTAATAAGTACTAAAATCAGGTGGGATCTATGCACGTTAATGGAGTAGACTATTAAACGTAAAAAGAAACAAAAGGATGACACATATGACTGTCAAAATGCCATCAAAACTCTTTCTCACCCAGCAATTCTCTCAATAGAAGCATGGGCACATTTCATGCAGTAAAGAAATTAAGCACTAGTTACTAATGTCACAATAAAAATCTCTGTCAAAACAATGCTATCCCTCACAATTTTCTGCCATTATATTTCTTTTTCTGCTTCTTATTCAAGTGTAAGTTCTATTAATCTAAGTAAATTAACAATAAGATCCTGTACTAAAAAACCCAATCAGTTATGCATCACCTTAATTTATTGTTAAGGTTATCATAAGTATAGTTAAACCATATGTTTTTATGTTTTTGCTGAGAACAAAGCAAGGATCACTTTTTCAGTCATGTCTTTTCACTCCATTTTGGAATGTATTTTTATTTAATATTAGGATTCTGTAATATCCAATTATATTTAAAAAAATACAGTGCCAGTGAAGGCTGGTTTCCTGTGAATTTTTTTTTTGGAGGCAGACAAGTGTAGTTCTTTTCATATTAAAAAAAAAAAGACAACTAAAAGCAAATTGCCATTAGTAGATGAGGTTTCTGTGTGAGCAGTATGTTTGAGACACAAATCAGCCAACCAATGCAAAACCCCTTCTGAAAGTTAAATGATTGTTCCTAACACTCTGAATTTATCTGAATTCTCCATTATGAAGCAGCAATCCAACATCTTCTCCAAACGTGAATGACAGCAGCTTTGTGCCATGCATTCCAAAGGTACATTGTTGCAATGGCCTGTCCACCTCAAATCCTTATGTGGGTAAAAATCCCTCTATAAAAAGGGAGTATTTCTGAAACTAATCAAATCTCAGGTCTTCCTGTTGGAAGAAGTACATGTGACAAACTCAAATAAACACACATCCATTAGAAATTGCACTATAAAATAGCCAACTGCAAAAACTTTTGCTAATCATGGATTATGCAAAAATTAACAATGTAGCAAAGACAAAGAGTACCACCTGTTGCAAGCAAACCTTAAGGGAAAAAAAATACTGACGTGTATTCTACAAAAACATTCCAGTAATATTCTTGATAGTTTCTCTTCCTTTTAAAGTTAATAACTATCTGCCACAAAACAATTCTAAAAACTGACCTATCTTTTCAGAAGGCATGCACTCAGCATTTCAGATTTCCGCACTGAAAGTGACAGTAAAGTTACAAAAAACTAAAAGCAGAATGACAATCTATATGCAAAAATGTAAATGCTGCCTATCCTAAATTGTTCCATAGCAACCACGCTGTGATCACATATTCCAAGTTACATGCAAGACATTAATGTTAACTCATGTTTGCTGCCTTCACTTTGACAGGGTTTGGTTTTTGTTTTGGGGGGCGTGTGGACATTACGGGACCTAAAGGATGAAGTCCCAAAAGGGAAGCACATTTTATGAATCAAATATATTAGGAATGGAGGGTTTAAAAAAAAAAAAAAATCTATTGGGGGGCATTTAGAATACAAAAATCAGTAATACCAACAAATGGTATTTGAAATGGTATGAGAATGGTATGAGATGGTTTGAAATGGTATGAGAAATGTCATGCAAGTGCAACCAAGGAAAAACATGTAACATGTATTAAGTCTGAGATAATTTGAGATAAAACAACATTTTTTTATAAATAAATGAAGCCATAATTCTTTAGTACAGGTGAAATGGCTCTGAAGTTATTTTGTGAACACAAAATATGCTCTTGCTCCTTTCCATTCTTTTGGATGTTTTTTCTTCAGTTCATCCACAACTTACTAATTATTTCCACATGGAAATATAAATATTTAAGTGGACTAATAGCTGACATAAAATGAACAAAAATTTGGATGAAATTCTGGTGGTTTACTAATTCAGCTATTTCACAGTTTACCTCAAACCTGTGTGTGGAGTAACAAAAGGTAAATTTCAACAAAGGAGAAAATAAATTAAATAAATAAAAGTTGAACAAATTTAACAAGACAAAATAAAAAAAAGGAATAAAAACCTGTGGTATGGTGGATGGGATGGTCTCAGCAGGGACTGGTGGGACAGGGATCACAGGGACAATGGGAGAAGAGGAAGGAACAGCTTCTGTGGGCTAAAAATCACCAATAAAATGTCAAAAATAATCAAAACTAGAAAAACATTTCAAAACAAACAAGATTCAAGTTTAACAGCTTAAACAAATTGTGAACTAGCACAAGGATTTGGAGACTATAACTACAATGCAGACAGTCCCCTTGACCCATATTGTACATGGCAGTGCACCCTCAGCACTGCACTGATGTCAAGGAACAAAAATAGCTGAACACGCCCAGGTGGTTTATTCACACCAAGGCACTCACCTTGCAGCACTGAGAATCTGGGGTCCAACAAAAAACCTGCTCATGTCAATGAACAGACTCGGGCTTTTTGTGGGCTGCTTTCACAACAGAATCACTTCACCAACATGAGACAAAGTGAAAAAGCAGGGGAACAGTGGTTGAAGTTGATAGCACTCAGTAAAGTTAATATTCCTCTTTGATAAAGAGGAAAAATAAGAAGTACATTAAGGTTTCTAAACTTAGCAAAAATTAAAGAAAACCTTTTAGTTATATGGGTGGAAGGCCCAATAATAGATTCAATTTACCTCTCAAAGATCTTCACATAGGTTTACCAAACACTTGCAGAGTTTTGGTCTTAGGAATTTTCATTAAAATAATAACCAAGAAGCCTACTGATACTTAAGCTGCAAGGGAACAAAATTACAAACAGCATTCTGAGCAAAACATTGACTCAAATATTTTTGAAATGTTCACATACTGGTTGTCAACAAGCTGTCAGCAAGATAAACTGCTGGCAACTATCACTAAAATTACAAGCTGAACAGCAGATCAAAGCTCTTGCAACTTAGTTGTTCCAAGACATTCTGATGATCTTTAAATATGATGAAGCATAATGACAAAAGAAAATACTAAATCCTGAAAGTGAACAAAATGCCCAGAACATAACAGTATTAAACATGTTTTAAAAATTTGAGATATTTTAAAATAAAAAGAAGCATACATCAAAGCAGGCATCAAATTAAAGAGTAATAGCAAATAATGAAGAAACCTGAAACAGCCCAAGAACAGATACACATATTAAATGTACAAATGGTATTTTTACAAGGTTTTTTCAACTCAGTCAACCTACCCAAAATGAAAGCTGGTGAAAAATGTTGCAATTACTGAAAGGTGCAATCTTAATGTCATTTAAGCATTCTTACATCTATGGACTAGAGCACAGTATTTGAAATGTTTAAAAGAAGGAGAGTGGGGGAGAATCTAAATTAGTCTAGGAAAATATTAATATGCCTTTTGCAAAGGATGCAGGAAATGCTCAGTGCAATAAACCTGTACCTGCTGAAAGAACAATGCAGCCTTTAGAGTACAAATCAAAGGAACCAGCTCGAGCAATCACTCAGCCCTACAGATGCAAAAAATAAGCCAACCCTTTAAGTCTGCCTTGTTCCAAAGTAAGTGGTTTTCCATGTATAAACACACTAAAAACCCTATTAACCAAAATTTCAGATATACACATATTACATACAAAATATAACACAACACTAAGGCTTCAAAGCAAAGCATTAGCTTTCCAGTTACAGCTCCTGCAATAAGGGAAGGTTAAAATCAAACGGATTTATTCTTGTTCTTTGTTCTAGATCCTGACCATACACTTCTGACCAGTGTTGCAGTGGATTTCCTTATGGGCCAAACAATCTGCAGCCCTCTCTTTGCACCAAATGTCAGCTTTATTTTCCTGCTTCCTTTCTTTCCACAATTCTAACTCCCTCCTCTTTATGGGTTTCTCATCCCCAAATGCTTCAGAAACCCTCCCAATCAGTTTCAAATTTTGTCTTTATTATTTTTAAACTGACATTGTTCAAAGTTCTCTAATCCTTTCAGGGCCCAGTCTCATACATTATTAGCACTGTCACTGTACTTTTCCTTTGTGCTGTTGGTTTAGGATACACCGAATCTTAGAAGCTCCCTGCTCCTCCAGGTGTCCTGGCAGTGTTCCTGTTGAGCCTCCTCCACTACTATGTGCATGAGGAAAGAGGTAACAACACTGAGAACCACTTTCAAAGGATGTGCAAATCCAAATGTCTTCACTTGAACATTTCAAAGAATACAGTGAACTGATGATGCAGGCACTGTGGCTATCACAAGGACGGACAATGCAAGAAATTAAAATATCTTAAATCATTAGAGAAAGCAGACCTAAAACATCCTTACAACAGATGCATGATGATTTTATTTTATTAATATAGACACAATCAGTCTGAAAATTATTATATGATACAGGTACCTGTGAGAGCACCTGAGTAAGCTCCAATAGCCCAGAGTATCCTCTCAATGCTGCACTTTCCAGTAGTTTTCAAGGAACACTAGTAATTTTTAGGAATTCTCCAAACATACACTGAAGTATTCTGACAAATAAAGCTTGTTCTCAAATTGACCTTCAGTAAAGATGTCTGACTAAAGCACTTAATAATCCTAGATTAAACGGACATAAACTAATATAAAATACAAAGAAAACAGAGGGCCACTTAAAAAGCTTCTTTTGAATACGTATGAATTACTGCACACAATTACAATACATTATTATATGTAGGAATGCATGACTTGAACTGGAATTCACTTGAACAGATCTGCCAGCCTAAATAAATGTGCTAACACCTATAATGAAAAGTCATTCTGTTACAACAGTATAAAAATTATTACTTGATATTTATCAAAGTGTAAGGATGGACTTTAAAATTTATATTTTAAAAATTCATTTAAGTAGTACATTTACAAAAGCTAAGATAAATAATGCCTTTAAGTAAGCAACTGAGTGCCTCCAAATCTAACATTAAGTCCAGATGTTGTGAAATGTAAGAACACACCCATTTTCTCATGTTTAACCAACACACAGCAGCTCCTTCTGTGAGAAAATACCAACTATTCTGTAGGAAAACCAGAGTACCATACACAACTTCAAGTAGACCAACTAAGCCAGCAAATTCTGTAACACCGTTCTTCGTAAACTACTGAAAGATACACTTTGGAGAACAAAAATCAAGCAAACCAGATTCTTCTCCAATAAATTACTGTAAAACCCCAGACAGTATATAGTGCAGCAACCTTCACTGGAAAACACTGAGAGCAAATATTTCTTTGCCAATCTGATTTCAATTATTGCTACTTTGATTTCTAGCAATAAAATACAAAAGAAAATTAAGGAAGTCATTAGAAACAGCAGGGATAAAACTACAGAAAGAAAAAAAATATATAACCAACTTACTATAGTTTGCATCAAAAATGTGCATCTACAAACACATAGTGCAACACCTACCTTTCCTAAAGAGCAATTAGAGCATGAGCCATCGGACACCCAACCACTAGCAGCTTTTACTTTTGCTGTGCTTTTTGTAGGACTCTTTTTTACACTATCACGGAGGTTTACAAACTTTCCTCTGTGTTTGGCAGACACCGGCAGCGTGGATGAACTGAAAGGTGCCCGAGTGCTCAGCGCCCGCTGCGGAAGCCGGAGCGGCTGCTTTGGCTGCACATGAGGATTTTGACGTATTTCCATTCTCGGGCTCCTCGTTAAATCAGTGAGCTTGAGCGTCCCCATCTCACCACCAGGAGTAGTCATCGAAGTAGCAACACAAAGAGTCCTTTCGGGGAAAAAAAACCCAAACAAAAACCAAACTCCAAAACGCCCCAACCAGACTATGGAGGGAAAATAAATGAAAATATTGCTTCCTGAGGAAGTTAAAAATATGACTGTTTTCTAGATTATGGTCATAGGAAGAAACCCCACATGCTCTGCATTAGCTAGTACTGCATGTTGTGTGCTCTCTCACTCTATTTAAAGAGCACCATTGAACCACCACACAACAGTCAATTTGCTGGGCATAAATAATCAATGCAATGCACAAATTATTGAATACAGGGCAAAAGTCATCTGACTATTATAAGGAAGCTATGAAAGGTTATTTCTCCTATAAGCTCCTACTACCCCTTAACTTTTTTTGCATTTTACCACCTCATAACTTCTCCAAGGTTTACATCTAGAAAATTTTAAAATTCCTCTACATTTCTGAATGTTTCACAGGGGTTGAAAACTAATGAATTTATAAGAAGTTTATGATGAAGAGTATATGAATTGTGAATAGGCAGATATATTGTACAAGATTTCAACATTAAACTTTCAAAGAAAACAAATTTGTTAATACCATAAAAATAACAAAAATTACTTTGTGTTAATAACGTTGGCAGTTGCATTTCCTTGAAATACATCAGCACAGTGAAATCACAACTTTAAGGCACACACTGCATAAAATATTTTTTTAAAATTTAAGACATTTAAATGAACCTGAGTTTTCTATTATTCATTCAGTTTTTAATGCCAAGGATGCATGATCTCTATATTACATATTCCAATATACAAATTAAAAAAGCTCCAAAATGACTCCTTCCCCCATTCCCCAAAAAAGTACACAAAGAGGAACTAGTTTGATTCTATCATGTTGTTGAATATTTAACTTTACCAGCCAATTTTAAATTCTAAAAAAAGGCAAGGGTCAAAAGTTAATTTTACAGCATCTACATGAAAATTGACAGCTAAATACAGACACCTCTATTCCCAGCCTCAGAGAGGAAAGAAGTGGGCTCAAATCATTGGTCACAGAATCTTCTCAACAGGGACACAAAACCAGCACTTGCACAGCATGCACCATCTGCCTCTTGCCCCATCGGTCTGTTCTAGGAATATGCTGTGGATCTGAATATCTGGCAGGGGGTATGATGAGAATGAAGGACACCAGCCCATAGCAAACACAGCTTGATTAGGTCAGCCATACTGTATTTAGATAACACGGGAAGATTTCATCAGTTCACAGCTCTAAAACGTGGTTATTCTCCCTCTCCATTACACCTTCCTATGGCAAACGTGACTATTTAAATTATGAGTCAGCATAATTTTTACACACAGAATAAAGAGATAGACACACAGACCTCAGAACAAACATCTCCAGTTATTTATAGCATGAATATTAAGAGATAAATAGGCACTGACAGATGCTCCCCTAATCACCAAGAGCTGCCATGTCTCATCTCCTACCCAGAATGGATGTAATCAAGAGCTGCATAACATATCATTAATGCAATATTCATAAATGCAGAGACAGAAAGGGTTCTGGCCAGTGACAGGAAACCAGAAATGTGTTGGCCATACCAACACTCTCAGACTTGTGCAGGCATTTGGAAGGGATGTCTTTTACCTACGAAGCACTGGCGAGCTGGAGGACTGTGTCCCACCAACACATGTGGGCAGATGGACCCAGGTTGTTCCAGACAGCCAAGAACCTCTAGACTTGATATTGGAGGGCAAAAGCAGAGATGAAGATAAGCATGTTGTGAATGTGCATGAAGGTAAATAGTTCAAAAGCAGCACATCACAACTTTTTCTCCTTTGAGCAATTTCCACAGATGCATTAATACTGAGCGGCTCTGAGGCACATTCTCCAACCTGCAGGGATTACTTGGATGGAGGCTGTCTTGTGTTGGAGTGTCTGTATCAGTATCCTCTTTGGCAACAGCATGCTAAATGGCAGCTTTTGTAGACCACAAACATTTCTTTTCCAGAGATGTTCAAGACTGCTTGAGATGTAGCAGGCTGCATTAATGCCACCCAATTTACTTGCATATCTGTACAGATGTACCCAGCATGACACTGTCTAATTACTAAAATGTAGAAAAAAAGCAGCAAAGACATTTGGGGTATAAGGCTTTTCTCTTGCGTACATAATAAAATCCCAGAATATGTGATGTTCCAGATTCAAAAGGAACGTTTTATTCCCGGAGGCATCAACTTTGTTGAAAACACATAGACTAAGTGTGTTTTGATTAAAACAAAAATAAATCAGCTTTTAAGAGTGCTAAGAAGAAAATGAGGGCAACAGGAAGAGGTGCTGGATACCATATTCTTGGAAACTCAGTTGTTTGGCTTCCTCTATTCTCATGCAAACAGGAAAGGGGAAGACATAATGCAAAACACACAATGCACAAGACAAAGGAATTCACATGTCTCCAGTGTGCCTTCCAACATTTTTACTTCAGTGGCAAAAGAATTAACATGATGCAGCAAAAAACTGCTAACAGTGTGATCTTTTTTTTCCTGGAAGTCCTCATGCCTTTGGTCCCTGAGGTGATATCAACAAGGTATAAATAATTAAAAGAAAACAGTAACTCGAAGGCAATTGTAGTTCCAAAAGCAACAGTCCAAGCACCAAAACACAGACAAGACACAAGAGGTACAGGCAAAATACCTAACTCATACAGGGCTGCAGAGTGTGCCATGACAACCTCCAGTGAAGAAGCTCAGCCTGCATTGAAATTTCATGTTATGCAAGTATGGAAAGTGAATGCAACATCTTGGTCAAAAAAACACGGGGAGAAAAGGAAAGGAATATATAATCAAAGTGTAGTATGGCTTATATAGAACAACTGTGGTGTAAACAAAATAAAAACATAACAACAAAAAAACCCACAGGAAGCAAAGGAAGAGAAGAATGTTATTAAAGAGATCGATCAGATATTTGAGAGGCATGGGGATCAGACCGCCCAATTATATTCACATGTGCAGTAAGGCAGAGCCTGCCTTGGAGTCACACTGGTAGGAAAAAAACAAACCTCTGGCAAAGCAGTGGGACATGCACAATCCAAAGCTAGAAAAAGCAGTAGTGTAACTAAAGCTGCACAGGTTTGGCAGATCATCTTTTGACTGCAGAAAGCAAGTGTTCTCTGCAGACTGCTTTAATTATTAGCATGAGCTGCTCTACTCTAATATCAAGCACTAGGTGATTTCTCATAACCAGAAGGGGGTCAGGATCAGGTTGTGCTTTCAAATTAAATACCAACTCTGAACAATTTGTTGCTAACACAAAGCTGAATTATCAATATTTTATTCTTTTAAATTACTGCATCAAATATACAGTGCACACTTTGCAGCAATCTCTTAAAGTGCCAGTAATCTTTTGTAAGTAGTTTTTCTTCAAGAATTCTTTCCACATTCTCTACCATCCACTCAATAGCTGAATAACAACAATACTCGTAGAAAGGAAAAACAGTACTAATATTTGACCTGCAATGTCTACTGCAAAGGTCTTTTTTAAAGCTCAGATGACCAACTTTCACTACTTCACAAAGCAATTCTAATAGCTGGAAGAATATTCCAAAAATAATTTTGTACTTCACCCTTCCCATTGCTTTCAAGCTTACTACAAACTCAGCAACTTCTGTTAATATGACTTGACAGATGAAAAAAGCCCATATTCATTATCTCTTCTTGAAAGTAGGACATAAAATATCTTCCAAAGTGCACAAAACTTTAGAAGTGGTAGAAACAATTTTGATTCAATACCCACTGACAAAGCTGAATGTAAAAGGCATAGATTCTTTCTAGAGGTATATTGTTCAAGGTCTGGAAGTGCAGTTTCTATCT
This sequence comes from Atrichornis clamosus, assembly GCA_013400975.1. Taxonomy (NCBI): domain Eukaryota; kingdom Metazoa; phylum Chordata; class Aves; order Passeriformes; family Menuridae; genus Atrichornis; species Atrichornis clamosus. Next base: position 86,168 of record WBMZ01000621.1, on the reverse strand, counting down.
TTTCTCTGAACTACATCCTAGAATGCCACAAGACATGTCACTAGTGAAGTGTGCTATTTTAAGAACTTTGCATCCATCTTCCTCAAAATCACAAAAGTCAATACTCATCTAAAAATATCTTCAGAGATTTATAGGCTGTTTCGTGGAGTCTGACAGTGATAAGAATAAAGCACAACTGCCACTCATTCCTAACCCATGTTATCCACGTATGCTGCCCAGAGGATCTAACTGAGCACACAGCTAGCACTAAGCTCATGCACCATGTCTGTCGTATTCCTCCCTAAGTCAGCGCCAGTCTCTGGCCTTGGCAGGTCCTCAGTACCACAATGTCAGCGACTTGAGTTGTTAAGCTATAAATTTAATGACACTGATCTTCTTCCTGAGTCTATTTCGCCAGTACTTTAAACAAAATGTAGCATCAAGAGCATTTGAAAATGAAACATACCACAAGTACTTCCCTACTGCCCAAACCAAGTTTCAAAGAAATCAAATCTAAAATTACCAAGTTTCACAAGAGCTAAAATTGGATAGAACTATCTGAACATAAGCAATAATGTTTCAAGTTAAGTACGACTTGAAATTCCAAACAACATTCACACAAACCAGCATAGAATAAAATGAGATAGGTTAATATGCTGCATGTATCTGTATTTTGAGAACTACAAAGACACAAGGCCTAATTCAGGCCAGGGAGGAGTCCTGTCATTGCTGATAAGCCAAGCTAGAGAGCAAACTATGCTGAATACACACGCTAGGAAGCAGAACCACTGAAAAATACAATACCATTAATACAAGCACAACTCACTATCTTCCCTCTACAAGCTCGTTAACTTATTTCATGTGAGAAAACTTTTCTCTTGTCAATGGACCATTACTTTGAACTCAAACTCACCATCCCCTTGCTCAGCGTGTTAATACAGTAACTCTCCAGTTTTGATATGGACACCATATCTGACTATTTCATACACAGTAACTAAAAAACCCAAATTATTTCAAATACACTTTTTCATCTTTCAAATCACTCATGATTACAAATGCTATCACAAATGTATATCAGGTGTACTTCATGGTGGTGGGGGTGTCATTCAGATTCCCCCATCCAAGCCAGCATGCACTGTTTCTTAAACAGTAAATTGTTTGGCCACAAACAAAACCTTTAGGGAGTCTGACCAGGGTAAATGATAAGCTTACGTTAGGATGGTCTCAACCCATGGGTGGTTGCAATTAAGCCTTCCTAACATTCTGTACTGATAAAAAGATGAAGAACTTTGGGTTTCTGATTTGTGTTTCTGACCCTCCTACCCCTTTCAAGACTCTTCCTGTTCCTTGCCATGATGGAGCAACGACTGATTGCCATGGTCTCCCAAGGACAAAGGAATAAAAATTCCTAGATCTCCACCTGGATGATATCATCCAGGTCTCTCCAAATAGAGTTTGGAGAGAAAGCACAGCAACAAAGAAGCTGAGTCTGAAGCCTATCAGGGTCTGCCTACATGTAGATGGGTGAGTTAGTACAAAATGGCTTAACAATGAGATCTGGAGGACAGGAAACGTCATCTTGGAGCTGTAACATCAGTTCAGGAAAGTACTATAAAAATGATATGAAAGTTTTTCTGGATCCCAGAAAGGAAAAGATATACCCACTCAGACTTTGTGCATTAGAAGAACTAGTTTGAATGCCTATGACTTTACTTTAGAGCTCACCTTTTTCAGAGTGAACCACGGCTCTTGAAAATCATATCTATGTGAAAACTCTATTTTAAAGACACACCACTAGCATGCTAGATATTCTGAACTGTAGCAGTTATCTGGTGCTTGATTTTGTGTTGGTTTTTTTTTTTAAATCTCAGTCAACAAATTGATTCTCTAACCTAGTTTCCTCCTCAAACCCCACAGCATTTTAGAATGAACTCAAATGAACTTAAAACTCTGAACTTAAAATATAAATAAATAGCTTTGAAGGGGGAAAACAAAGACAGCAGAATATCAGTAAAAATCACAGATGGTGAGGATGACCTGAACTTATTTGAAGACAAATAAGCGATTTATTTATTGTTTCAACTCTTTATTGCAATCTTTATCTACAAAAACAACCTAGTGAGGAACACTTTGCACCAAGATTACCCAAGCCAAAGTAAAGCAGGAAAGGCAGTGACAGACTCTTACTTGCTGAGGTAGCAAAAGTAGAGTTTTGTGTATGACATAAATGAACACCCACAAAGCAGAAATTGGGAACCTGGACCTACAAAACTATCACCAATGCTACCGAACAGTAACTTATGTTTGTTCAATGAGTACAATTTTCAGGTGCTAAGAAGCTCATGCAAATATAAACAATACTCTCAGTAGAACAAAGGTTTCAGCAACCAACCTCTCCTCTCTCTGTAAAGATCTAAAATTGGACCCTTGAAGACTTACCTTACTGTCCACTTGTTTTGTATTCAGAAAGACTTATTTAGCCCAAATTAATTTGTACTGCCACATCTCTCGAAGATTGACTTGAACCTCAGTCATATTCCAAATCCATAACACAAAAAATGTATATAATTTAATATTAGTTTTAATAAAGCTAGTTTGTGGCTTTTGTTTTTCAAACACTAAGTGAATGTCCAGCACTGAACCCTATGCAGCAGGTTAGTCATCTGTATTCACCAAGCAACTCAGCACTCTAAGCTCAAAACAGAATTATAAGGCTCCTCATTAAGTTCATAAGTGCTATTGAGAATGAATTTAATGCATTTAATTTGCAACTTAAAGCAAGGCCTAGAAAGCTTCTTTTCAATAATATCAGCCTTAAGAATAACAGCTTTCATTATAATGCTAACACCTCCATAAAGAAGCCCAAGCAGGGGTTTAGCATCAGAAAGAACCCTGACAAAGAAAAAGCATATTCTAAGACTTTATTATAGAAAATGGCAGCTCTTGGGTGTCAATATTTTAGTTTTTGATATTCACAGTAGAAAGGTTATGCTGTGCTAGAAAAGTGAGATGTGATAGACTGTTCACTCCCAAGAACATTATTAAATCAAAATACAATGTTAAAGGTTGGGTATTGTTTACATGTTTTAATAGATATTACACTTATAAGTTCTCAGAACACATAATCTGCAATCATTTTTAAATTATTCAAGAAATAACTAAACCTAGGCAGAAAGCCTATTTTGCTATTTAGAATTAATTCAAATATCAAATACCTATACCTACCTATACCTACCTAGCTCTGATACTGCAAGTAATCTTGCTTAATACTAGCAATGCCTCAATCATCAAAACACTGCTCTTCTCCACAAGATTTTTTGTTCTGAATTTTTTTTAATTGAGCAAATCTACAAGAACTATTATTCATAACATATGGAAACCATGCATGTGAACCTCATCTTATCTAAAGCATAACTAGAATAAAAACCATTCAGGTTCACTTACTCATAGCACCCCACTTCCCTAAAAGTACTCAAGGCACAGTCTTAAAACAAGGAGTAATGAAGTGATCTGAAGCATGTCAGTGAATTAGAGCTAGAGTTTCCCATTTTAGGATAAGTACTTATTACTTTATTGACAAGTGTATTAATCTGTGAGCAATCTATTATCTGTATAAAAATGTTTTAATAAAATAATTTGGCCTAAAACACTAAGCATGAGCAGAACATCACTTGCCTCACATTAACAAAGAGCAAACAGAAAACCACACCAGGAACATCATCTATAACAACCCATTAATTAAAATCCATTAGCTTTCAGAACGTAAATGTCAGCAAAAAAAGGAAAATTAATTATCTGATTTACACTTAAAGTGGCTTTATGCTAAAGTAAACTCCATCCATAAAAAAACATAAAGCTTTATGCTTTTGTAAACTCCATTTACAAAAGGCTTTTATAAGTGGCAGTAAGATTTCATCTTTACACATGCTGAATTCTTCACAAACATACACTACTACTTTCACTACAGCTCTGATGGTTATATACTACCTTCCACAACTACCAGCTTGGTATCTCATCTCATTTTATTCATTCTTACAGCACAGAGACCCTGGAAACTACTCAGACTCGCTGGCATGACAATATGGAATTATAATACAATAGAAAACTAAGTACCATTATAAACATACCCAGGATCTGGAAGGAGCCATATCAGCCCTGCAACATTTCACCGAAATAGGCATCTTTTATGTACTGTTAAATACTCATTGGCTCCAGCAAATTAAAATACTGTAAAAGTTAAGAGTCAACAGGTTTAATACCTAGCAGTATTTGGGCAAACTTTCACTCTACAAGTAAATAGAGGCTTTTTTTTTTTTACAATACTGTTTGTTAAACCTTCTAAAGATTCTAGCACTTTTCAATATAACTTAGGAAAAAATAGTGCCTTATGCACCCTTGCAATGGAAAAAGAAACATTTGTGTATCATTTTAAGTTACAGTGTTGACTAAACCAATGTGTTTTTAAAACCGAGGTTTACGGATAAATTGACTTTTGGTCTGCAATTATCCATAGGCATTTTATCTGGATTTCAGGTTAATTGCAGCATAGGAACACAAGTCAGATTTGATCAGCCTATGATCCATGCTGAACAAACACAGAACAGAGCACCCAGACCCCATTGGCACAGAGGCTCTGAACCTCTCAAACAGAGCAGGAAACCTGAGCCATTCTATATAGCTCCACATAAAGCCAGCCCGCCCTTCTCATGAACTGCAACTAGGCAAAGTCAGCTAAAACTGGAACTCAAATGGAGCTAGCCCTCATGTTTCCAAACTGAGTGCTGAAGTCATTTAAACAGTTCCCTGCAATTTCCATGAGGACTCAGCTGTCCAGAACAAAGACATGGGAGCCAGGCAGGTGGTGGCAAACCTCACGTAGGAAGAAGACACTGCAGTGACAACCACATGGCCCTGCAGAAGTCAGTCCTAAGGTGCAAGACTTCCCATTCTGTACCAGTGCCAGGGAAGATCTGGGATGACATAAAACCAGTGTTTTGTGTTGATATCAAACTGACCAAAACATCAATTTTGTGCGGCACTTCTTACCTTGTTTACTTCAGATAAAAGAAATGTTAACTATACTGATCTGAAAAAAAGTGGGTAATAATAAATATTAAGTAGCAGCTTAAGTTTCTCAGACTACTTTAAAATATATGAAACAATATAAGGTTTTCTTGAATTATTACTTCAATCCCATTAAGTTTTGTTCTAACTGTGACAGGATACTACCGTGCACAATCATTTCTGCCTATTTCCATCTAGTTAAGGTAATTAAAATACCTAATCTATAACACGTTTGAAGTCTTAAGAAAACAAATATTTGAAATTCATTACAAAAAAAGTCTGTAGAAAGGACTAAGATAAGGGTTTTGACCTCTGAATTTAAGATTCAGGAAAAGCAAAACAGGACTCTCAAGAGTCCCAACTATTTAAAGAAAATTCTGCAGTTTCATTCCTTACAGTCTCTAACACCAAGAACACTAGACAACACATTTCTACTAATGATTCAAGTCCTTAAACAGTGATAAGCTAATAGACATCAATTAAATCTTTAAACAGTTTAAAGGAAAAAAGAAATGAGGTTATGGCCTGCATATATTTACCTCCCTACCACAATTACTGGAAAAGCACTTACTTTCCTATATCCTCAGAACAACAAATACCAAGCTAAATGTACCTTTAGCCACACTGTTGTAACACTGGTGAGGCCATGGGTGAAGTTCTGAGTTTAAGGCTGACTTTGACATGTGAGTTCAAAAGTTTCCACTCTCAGGCCAGTACCCAAGCTGCTCCTTGCCCAGACTGCTCCAACAGACCTGGCCTAATTCTCATCTGCCTCTAAGGAGTAATGAACTAAAATAAAATAGAGAACAGAACAGAAAAGACAAATCTGACTCTTCAATCCAGGGGAAGGCTATTTCCTTAAAAAAAAATTCCCTGAATTCTGTTTCCAACACTGGTTTGCATTAAAAATAACTTTGTACAAAATGCAGAAGAACGGCTCCCATAACCTCAACTCTCCTCCCCTCATGAGACTACAAACAAGCTGAAGCTCTTCTTTCACTGTTGAATCTGTGCCACTATAAGAACAACAGCCAAGTTCATGAAAAACTCATGGGCTCAGCATTATTAAATACACAAGTCATCTCCAGCTCTTGGAATCCTTCTACTGGAACAGGTAGAAATCTCTGAAAGCCCTGAGGAAGTATTACAGCTCTTTGGCCTGGGTTTATACTCTTCCCTCTGCTCTGGCTGCTGTTGAAACCAGGGCACTAGCTTGACAGACATCCAAGTATTTTTCTTCTGCAGTTTTCCCTTTCCAATGATCAAAAAAGTAAGTAGAAAATTGTATTTTACAGTACAATCTACTTCATCTGATTATGGTTGCTGAAGCTGAAGGACAAAAATTGATAAAACTGGAGCACTGCAACAAAGGTAAAAATGAGCAGGGAAAGAAACAGGGTGAAACAAGTGAAAAATTAACACTGAGAACTATGAAAGTAAGTAAGGACTAACAGATTATAAAAACAAATTATTAAGTAGTAATGCTATAAACAGATAACTACTTAATTGCTTTAAACGTCAAGAACCAGAAAACAAAATGTATCATCTTTTTATGCTGGTTTCTGAGGCTCAAACCCAAATTAGCAACTGTCAAGTAAATTTTTCAAGTCCTGCGTTACTTGAAAATAAGTGACAGCAATAATGTATGGTATAAAAATTAACACCAGACAAAATCCAACCTGCCAGCACTCCTGCCATTTCCCAACTGCATCAGAACTCAAGAAGATTCTATAGTTCCAAGATGGGCAGCATTGTATCTACCGTACTTAGAAGATGCTATACTAAGAAAAAAACCAAGAATGTTTCTAATTCAGACATGCCTTAGGGCAACAGCTGGGAATTCACCTGGTACTTGTATCATTAATTACGTTCTCTGAGACTATTAATGTAACCACTCGTCCTTTCCAGATACATTTCAAGATTAATTCCTGCCACTCTGATCATCTCATGACTGACATATCACTCAGGGGATGAATCTATCATATGGCATTTGTTTAGGAGACTTGGAGATTTCTACGTCAGCTGATCATGATTGCTGAGTGACAAATAAAGGCCAGAAACTGAGCTTCCACTCCCTGCATTTAACTTGCACTATTGCCAAGCTTCCAAACATCCTCTAGACATTTACTCGGGGTTTTTTTTTCCTAATGTAATTTATTCAGAAACATCCAATAACACAGTGTGCTACAGACAGAGGTGAATTATTCTTAGAGTTCATGTCCCTCTCCACTGAAAGAAACAGCACTCCAACAAACAGTCAAAGTTGCTACACTGGATGAGAGCAAAAGCCCAACTGATCAAGAATCTTACCGGCATAAAAATTGACAGATGGGCAAGTAGGACTTAGACATATGCCCAGTAATTTTACCAGAAAACCATCTCAGAACCTGACAGTCAAGGTCTTCCTGAACCTCTCTCTGTAATAGCTTTGTGCCACCTGCTCTTCGCAAATCCATTTAACTAAGCTTTTAAGTCATTCTCTTTTTGAGCCTGCAGAAAGAGCATTTTGTCCACAGCGATTTGTGTTAGTGACTTTCACAATTTTAGAAGAAATTTTACAGGACATCTGTGACAGATTTAGAATTAGGTAACTATTAGAGAATTTCTAGTTGAGAACCCTCTTTGTTTCATTTTTATTTTGTAAGTCTTTATTGTATTTTCCCTCAGTATTGGGGTTTTTTCTGGTTTATTTTTAACATATCTGTCCTTACAGATAACTAGATTATTCCTCTTGATGCTTTACTAGCCTTTTCCTTTTTACTTGTGCTAAATCCTTTCTAAGACAAGGGAAACAGAACCCCCATAAAATTCAAAATATACACAATAAATATACTCAGATTGTGTTCTGTGTTATTTGTGACTAGTTCTTTAATAACACCCAACACTTCATTTACCCTTTTCATTACTGCATGGTACTAAGGTGACATTTCAGAGAATCATCAGTGACACTCCAAAGTCTCTTTCTGGAATTAAAGTACTTCATTTGTAGCATATCACTATATGCACACACACAGGACAATCCTTCCAAATCTACTCCTCATTCAGTAGTGTACAATGAATGTCACCAGCTACTTTTGCGCCCAGTCACTTTTATCTCCGAGTCTCTGCAGTTAGTTTAGTTAACTTGAAAATAAAAATAAGTCATAATAGTAATAATAATATCAGTCATGTGCCTCTGCCTAACAGCTTCCCCCCTTGTCATTCACAAATATGACCTTTGGGAATCCAGTCCCAGTTGAAGAGACCTGTTTAAATCAACTGAAAAATCTACAAAATATCCTTCCCCTTTATCTCACGGCACCATTAATTTTAGCACTTTGATGCAAGAACCATAGTTTTCAAAGACTTCTGTAATTATAACAACCTTCTGATGGCCACATGTTCCCATGCAGATTTTTATCTACATGTTCCCTGTTTTCAAACAAATATGGAGGATCTGCCAGTCCTTATTTCCCTATTACAAAAAGAAGCTGACTTGTCTTAAAAGCATCTGTTTATTCACCCACCTGTTAATTTTTTGCAATAATAAAGAATTTCCCAAAGTTTGTGCAGTAAGGAAATCAGACCCACTCTGCTGCAGTCTCAGAGAGTACAGCTTAGCTCCTTTTAAAAAGGGCATCATATTTGCCTTTTTAAAATTTTTGTTCTAGGAATACCAAGACAGTTTAAACAAAAGAATCACACACAACATAGTAGACAGTTCAGCCATGCTAAACCCATATTTCATAAGAAATCCTGAATGAATATCATCTCCTAAAGATCATGTATGTGTCTTAACACATTAATATAAATTCTATTGGCACCTGAATCTTATTATTTTTAACACAGTAAAATGAGTAGCAGGAACTTCTCTGTGCTCAAAGGCAGGACAGCCCTAGCTAGTTTTTTGCTTGGAGATAGGCATCTACTTTGGCATTCCACACCTATCTGGGAATTTAGCAAAAGAACTGTACTATCACCACCTTCATCAGCAGTATTTCATGGTCAATTTGCATAGCACTTGATTTAGCATCTGACTACTGAAGTGCTGCTCTCTAACAAGGCTTAATGTGCTCAAAGTCTAAAAAGCTGTATACAGAATTTTCCCTCACTGCATTCGTCTTTTTAAATTACAGAGCTAAAAAAACATTAAAAGCAGTAGTAAAGAAGTGCAATAAAAAGATGTTTTCTAAAAAACTATAAATTGCTTTCCAGCAGTTTATAGCTTCCAAAAAGCAGTTTAAAGGCATTATATTAGATGATGGATCAGAGATTGTGATGTATTTTGACATTCTCAAGTAGAAACTTTATTTGTCATTATGCTTTTTACATAGGAAATACTAATTTATTACCCGGATTTGGCAACTACATCATGTCCCACTAAGCTTCTAAAATGCTTATTATATTAATATCATTTTTTAAAGTTAAGTTTTCTATCTGACTTGGAATACAGATGCCTTTTTTCTACTAAATAAACAAGCTTTCTAGTTTCTGAAATCTATCCCCATATATTTATAGTCTGTGACCACATTATCTCCTGCCTTTCCTTCAGATGGACTAAGCAGAGGTTCTTAAGTTTCTCATTTTAAAGCAGGTCTTCCTGAATATCATCCACAGTTACAATCCCTTTTTTGAACACTCCAATCATTTATCGTGACTTCAGACTGGTTACCCTACATGCTACAGACAGAATCCAGAGTTCCCTGTCTCTCTAGTGGGAAAGCTGACTCCCTTCTCACCTGGTACATCACACTGGGTATTCAGATACAGTTAGTTATCTAAAAAAAACAACTACCATTTACTTAGTAAATTAAATTTGCTTTGAAGTAGAACTGTACCCCAGAAGCACAAGCAATCCTTTACTCCTCTCCCTACTTTGTTATGAAAACCAAACACTATTGCCTGGGAGGAACAAAACATAGGCTGCTCAACTGACTTCTACAGGCATAAGTCTTAGAGAACCAATTTTAAATAAGCAAATACAGACATTGTGAGGCAGCACTGATAAAGAGAATAAAGGAGGAGAAGCTAGAAGACTGATCCAAAACATTCCCACGGTATGGCAGTTTCCAGTAAATACCATACAAAGCAGTGGGAAGAAACTGAAAATTCCAAAGGAAAGTCCTGTACTATACCTGCATCCCATAAAATGTCTGAAGTCCTATTAGAAAACTGACATAGCTACATAGATACTAGTCTCCAATAGCAACAGTAATACTAACTTCCACATAGTTAAAAAAATATTGGTAACTAACAAAAAAACCAAAACTTAATCTGACTACAAAGACACAAAAACATGAATAAGCAATTCTATTTTACCAGTATCATGGTAAAACTTAAACTAGCTTTTCTTCTTGTCCATGAAAAGTATGTATAAGGTAATCTGGTTTTATGGAAATCATTGGTTAAATGTATCATTTCAAAAAAGACTGTTGCAAGGGACAAGAATATACACAGGAAACAGTTTAATGGAGCAATAGACTGAAAATTCATAAATGCCAAGATCAGCTTACAAGAGACACAAAAAGAGCCATAAATGTCTGTTATCTGTCTGGAGAACATGTCAGCTCAACTACATCCTAATGTGCAGTTAAACACCAACAAAAAGAGAAGGGCAGCAAATGCACAACAGAAACAAGCTGTAGAGCAAGCCTGATGTATTAGACAAGTGGGTTATAGGCAGCGAGATGAAATTCAATACTGACAACAAGTCACATGGAATAGCAATAAACGGCACAGAGACACCCTGAGGAATACCACACTGGAAAACAAGTCCAGAAGTGCTTTGGTTGGTGGCAAAGGTTTTTTTAAATTATACAAGATAGACAGAAGGGAATCCTTGCTCTACTTTGACTACAGTCCTTCAGAAGAATGGTCTTTTGATACTGAATCTTGAGTGTGTGTCCACAAAAACCTGGTACATGGAAGGGAGCCTTAAGTCTTTCAAAAGGCAAGTGACAGAACTGCACCAGTTTTGGGATTCTTGACAGTTTCTTAGGGAATAAAACCATCATGTGGTCACATGGCTACACTGGTCAAGTGGGGATTAGAACTTTCACAGCTTGAGCACCTGCTCTAGGAGCCCTTTGCAGAAGGTAACGTTGGTAAACCTTAATGAGGAGCAGAGAACTTCTGCAGCTCAGGAGAGTCAGGAAGCGCTGCTGGGCTTATTGTCTTGGAGTCCAAGCAGCTCCTGGAAGAAACTCAAACAGTAGCAAGAGGTGACCACTTAAGAGGCCAGTGGATGATCCCAAGTAAACAAAGGTATAGTTTAAAGGATAGTGCAGCTTTCTGAGTATATCAAAGAGTAGGCAACATTTTTTTCTCTTTTTTGCCACAACAAACCACTTTCAGGAGAATACTGATGTAATTAATTTTGACTTGTATAGAAATGACTGTTGCTAATGCTGTTTTGGGCAAGACCAGCAAAAGCAGATCCTCAAAAGGATTCAGGCAAGACTTGCTAGCTGGTGTGCTATTAACAAGTTTTCAAGTCTCCGTACTGAATTTGGTCTCTGTATTACAGTTTTATATTGTGAGCTTCCATGACAGATGGCACAAGGTTATCAGCCTTTGTTGTGAAATAGGAATGCTCCTACTCATTTCATAAGGAATAAATTCAAGGAACAATCCCAAGTGATCAGGAGGATTTCTCCTGTTTTCTAACTCTACAGGAGAAACCTGTAGAGTGTTCCTGAAATCATCTCTAGAACTATGCAATCTTCACTTGAATTAAATCTAGGAAGACATACTAGAAAAAGCATTAAAGGAAGCATCCTTCCTCAAGGCAGGAATGCATCCACTGGGACCACTCTACTACAGAGCCATTACATGGATAAGCAAAATGTGAACAATATGGATATACCAATAAACAAGAACAAGGCACTTAATTTCACACATTTCAAACATGAGAAATGTAACATGAGGAGGTGAATGTTTTCCTTGCATTTTCATATTTTGTGGATCTGTCAAAGTAATTAAAAATTGAACTGTACTGGAAATGTTTCACAATATGATTATGCTTGAAGTTCAGAAAACAGTAGGATGTTGAAATTAGTTTGAACTCTCTCCCAGGAAGAGGAGTGACGGACAGATTCTTCACTCCTGTCATGTCCATCTTTAAAAAAAAAAAAAAAGAAAAAAGAAAAAAAGGCATTCAAGAGCCTACCTGCTTCACTGAAAATTTTACAAAGTAATTGTTATTCATCAAGAGAAATTAAAGCACCTCCTTTGATTTGGAATACAGACAAAAGCACTGGCCCCAACAGAGGTTCTGGGAAAAACAACCAAACCCTTCTGAAAAGATACTGCATAGCTAGTGGGCACATAAAGATTTCAGTTTCTCTCCTTAAGTTACTAAAAATCCCAGAAAGGCTACGGATATAAAATTTACCAGGACTTTGAGCTGGGTATGAACTAGAAATCTTAAATTGCACAACACATGATACCATGTCAACTCCCAAACACGGATGCAGATCATTCTGAAAGACAAGGTCATGTTTTCTAAAAACATCTAACACGTTTCTGTTCAGCTAAACTCTTCAAAGCAAAGGAAATATCTTGCACATTCTTAATCATAATTGAAAGTGCTCTTGATGTTGTAGACCAAAATAGAAGAACAGGAAGAAGACGGTTTTCACTTTAGATTCAGTGGTTCTGTCAGACAGTAATTTCGCTAATAATTGTATTAACTGAAGCATGTACAGCAGCTTTGGCAGCAAAACAGAAATGCTATACTACAGGAGCCATGCTAGAGCTGTTCAGTAAGCTGGCAGCTGGTGAAAGACAGACTGGCCTGTATTTGACTTTCAAAACACTCTGTCAATCAATACAAGCCTCAACTGAGAGAGCAACTATCACAATATAAAATAAATTAGGAAAGTTATATAACAGCCCTAAAGAGTCCTACCTTTTTCACAGGCTTCCATGCACTTGGCTTCATACAGCAAGACCTTGTTAGTCCACCTGAGTTATTAGCTGAAGACAATAGATTAAGAGGGGAGCCAGTGTCTGCCTTGCCTGAAGATTCAGAGTCTTGGGCACAGTGCAGACAGAAAGCCCCCGTGGCAGCAGCAGCAGTATTCCAAAAGCAAAAATTGCTGTGTCTCCTTCTCTGTATACCAGATTTCTGACTCATTCTGGAAAAAGTAATTTTCTTGAGATACAATGAAACAAAAATATGAAGAAATTATATGACAAACTCAGAGAGCTACAGCTGCATGAGAACAGGTGAGAGAAAGCGGAACCTAAAAGTCCCTGGCAGGAAGCAGTGCCTGCAGGTAGTTGGAGCACCAGTTCAGTTCTTATCACCACTCCTTCAGTTCTTATCACCACTGCCGTGCTGCAGGTGATTAGCTGAGGTAACCAGCTGCACATGCCACCAGTGCAGTCACACACACGGACCTGGGAAGGGAGTAGCACATCCCCATCACTGCACAGGCTGACTGCTTGACTGTAGGAGAGCACCACTGGCTACAGCAGGGAACCAGCAGGATTCTAACAAAACCTACATGGCATTACATGAGTCAAGTCAGATATTCTTAAGATTTATTAATATTATTATGATTTTTAAACTGCCTATCTCTAAAATGTCAAGCAAATTTCATAGTCTTGAGAAGTTTTCATCTCTACTGTACACAGAAAATGTTTACAAAATGAGCCAAAGGTTTCAGAGACAGTCCCTTAATGCTTTGGTTAAACTACCAAGAATATCCTACTCTTCACCCTCTTAATATTAACGCATTCCTCTTACAGAATAAATTCATACCATTTTTATCTCTGCTACAATGCTGTCTTACAGAAAATGCAACTAGTGGCAGAACTAAGATTTGCAAAATAAATTCATGCTTTTATATGTGTGATATTACATAGCTAAAAATCAAGAATAAGAAGGAAACTTAGTACAGCAAAATTCATGTTTCAATTTCAGAAGGTGCTTTACTACAGAGAAAATTATCCAAAACATGGACTATTTAAAGCTGCTTTCTCATGCACTCATCACAATATTAGCAGCAACAATATATAAATACATCAAAATATAGGAAGGATGATAAATATTTCCCTAAGAAATCAGTTTTTGAAGAAGTCCAATAAAAGAAGGATTAGGGTAGAGACCTGACTTTTTTTTAATCAGTATCTTTATAACACACCTTACAACACCTCTATGCTGTTGCCTGATTAGACACAGCATTTTGTACATGCTAGAACTATGTTCATAATATTTCAGTGACTCTGAAAGCAGTAGTCTAGGACTAATTACACAGTAAAAGTTTTATCAAGATCTTAAAATGAAGATACATAAAGTCAAGAAATGACTGGGCTCAAACAACTCACAAAAGCAGTCGATAAGCTCTGAAATTTAAAGTTAAGTTGTTGAAATGGTTACATGGATTTAGGATGGGTTTTCTGCCCTGCTCCTTCTCATCCTTCCTAAAACATGTCCTAGAAAATTGCAGTATAAATTGGCACAGCATATTCAAAGAGCTAAACAATTTTTTCATATCAAATGTTTGAAGTATCAGTTACATGCTAAGAACAGCTTCAATGCATTGCTGTTAGAACCAGTTTACAGATGTGAGTTTCAGATAAATCAGTTTCTGGATTTGTAGCACAACATGGGCCAAATCCTACCAACAGTTAAAATGCTTTCTGAGACATGAGAGCTGGATTCACCAGCAAGAATAGAGGTTTCTCAAAGCTCTGGAGAGACTTCAGGGAAAAGCAATGCTCTGGATAGGGCTATCTTCCTTGACGCAAGATGTCTATCTCTTGTTAGGACAGCATTTCAAATTACCCAGTATTTCTCATTTGATATATTTACTAAGCTCACGGCACAGTTACCCACTCTTGTGACAGTATAAATTGGTTGTATGCTTGGCTTTATGCTTATCTTCCATTTCATACCACAAATTTGGTTTTTAGAGAAATTAATAAATTTGCTGACAAAATTTGATATATCAGCTCCTAATCAAATTTCTTAATTCTTCTAATTGAGTGACTAACACCACATCACAGAGAATGAGAAGGAAGAAACAAAAAAGGCCTCGAATTCATGAGCGTGTTAAATCAGCTTCCAGAACTGTAAAAAAGACTGGCGTGTTTAGCTGGGCACAATGCATTTGGGCACACGTGCATTCCTTTGGGCATAAACCAAGGGATGACTACAGCAAAAAGCAGTGCTCCTATATTCATCACCACCTTCAGCCTTGCTTCCTTAGGATGCTCTCTACTCAAAAATCCTACCCCAAAATCCAAAGTCCTCTTACCTTACCACCTTGCTGGGGTGAGGGTGACCCAAGCAGGTCCCCGAGAAGGACCCAGGCACAATCCAGGCGTGTGGTGCCCGGTCTCCAGGAGTCATTTCCCTTGCACAGGTAATGCAGGGAACTAAGCAAGCGTGACCACTGCATGCCATCCAAGAAAGCCAAGCAAATGAAGGGACAGCTAAAACTGGGGGCTTTGTAACAGATCCACAGGGAAAGCAAGATACAAGTAATTTAAAACCCATCAAATTGATTTTTTTATCTGTTAAAAATCATGATGTCACAACAGCAAAACTAAATAAAGGTCACAATCACAAGTGGAATTTCTACAAACCAGGTTAGAGAAGTACATCCCATCTAATTATTTATTTGGACTCTGCAAATGTGATTACATTCAAATGATGGGGATGTATCTTGAATGAATAAAAGGCATCAAGAATGTTCAGAACACTACAACACAGAACACAAATTGAAGGGAACTGAAAAACAAAATTGCACCACAATGAACAATCTCCAAATGCCTTTTTCTCTCCCTGAGGGTAGAACAGCTGCAATGGATGGATAAGGTACAAGTACAGTGCAGCATCTTTCCAGAGGAAGTGGCTTCAACAAGCTGTTACGTTTTTAGTGCATTACTTCTGAATATGCTCATTAAGGTTTTTTTAACAACCACTTCAAATATTTTATGTTTTCTCCCTTCCTTCTGGCCATGAACATGTGTAAGCATTTCTTTTTAATGAAGAACTGTCAGAGCTATGAAAAAATCTGACAGGCTTTCACAGAGGTAAGCAATCTTTTTCATAGCAGAAAAATAGAACAAACAATGGGATATTCACGGAATCACAGCTTCGGTTTGAAGGGATCTCAGATCTTTACCTGGTCCAACCTTCAACCAAAGTAGAGACTATTCTGTATTTTACTTATCAGCAGATTTCTAGGCCTGACTAGTCAGTCCAAGTGCAAGTTTCAAGCATTCTAACATTACTTCTTCAAGCTTTAAACAAATAATAGCAGCAACAATATGTATTCAAAAGGTTAATACTGTATATTTTGACTTTAAAAAATAACAGTACTTAAAAGCTATTATGTTTACCTAATTCATCACTTGGAGTTGTATAATGACCCATTAGAGAAACTACAGGTTCCGTCTTCCGCATCATGTACAAGATGCAACAAGGAAGTCAAAATCCCCCTCTAAGCTCTCCTATTCATTGTTTACTCCAAATTCATAAGAAAAAAAACAGGTAAAAATAAGCAGACTTCAGAAGTGCCAGTTTACCATCTTTGAAACAACTACCAACAGATAGAAATTATCCTAATAGAATTACAGTGTCTTAGGGTAACAATTTTTTTCTTTCTTTACAAGTTTTTGTAGTATTTCAGGTTAAATCATTCAAGACATCTTGACTAATGACGAATTTCACTTGACAGTAAGCAAAACAAACCTAATCTCACATTTTTAAATAATACTAACATTTCAGCATTGTTCCACAGGTCTTTCTGAGTCATATTATCCAAAGAGATACCAATTTTCTAATGCTTCTAAGTTTAAACATCTCTCGTATCAATCTTAACTCATCTGAAAGCCACACACTTGAAATTTAGCCTGCTTGCTTTTACCTGACTTTGAATGATGATTAATACAAATACATCACTTAGCAGATGGGCAGTGAAGTTGAAAATTGCCATGTTTTTCTTACAGACTGCACTACTAAATGTACATCCTGTATGTAAGGAAGGCATTCCTTCATCTCATTTATGTATTATTAGCAGCCAAAAATCCTAGGAAGCTGCTACAGACTAGAATTTATTGTGCTACCTAGAGTTTAGATTTTAAATTATTTAATCCTTTAGATATGTTACCTTAACCATTAAATACATAGTCTATTTCGTATGACATCTTACTAGAGCTATGGAATTGATATTTCTTAACTACATTATTGCCCTCCAGAGCTAGGCAGCAGAATGCAAACTACATTTTTCAATATTTCACTGTTTCATTAGAATATATCATATTTAAAATTGCTGGAGGCTCATCACTTGCAAAATAACTTAAATAAAAATCAGACATCACTTCATGTTTCCATTTTCATGTTTTAATGCTAGAAATTATACAGAGCTCTTTAAAATATGAAAATGAAAGCAGTCAAAAAAACCCCATCCATAAATAAGAGATTATATGAAATCATGCATATATAAATAATTGCACTTTCTGACTAGCAAGTAACCAGAAAACATGCAGACACAATCATTTTAACAAGTGGCATATTACCTGGGTGGAGCTGGCAGCAACAGAAATGCAGTCAATGAAACCATGTCTCCGAGTGAAAAATGCCACTATCTGCTGCCACCGGGAAGGCTCATTCCGTAACTCATCTGTTGAGCCTTTCTTTGCCCACTGCTTCTGTTTGGGGCCTGCAGAGCTGTGGCTGGAGCTAGTGTTGCCTCGATTGGCGCGAGAATAGAGGAGTGTGTTATTTCCGAAAATGTAATTCATCTCTGCAGCTCTGCAGGTGGTTGCCAGGCAGTCTTAATTCCCTACCAGCTGCTGAGTGGTGAATGAGCAGGAAAAAAAAAAAAAATGCAGATAGAATTACAGCAGCATCATTTACAAACCAGGAAAACAAAATTCTTGCTAGCTGATGCTATTTTTCTTCCAAGGCTCTCCACTCCTTACATCCCCTCTCTACCTGTGATTACAGTGATGAGTGTAATCTTGAGCAATTAAAAAAAAAAAAACAAGCAAGCAATGGTTTTCCTTAATTTTCCTTTTCTGAAGCCACAGGATGAAAACCCTGCTTTCTCCTCCTAGCTGACATCAGATGTTTAAGGGAAACTGGGTAGAAGGTACAGTACAACGTTACAAATTCACAGCTATAAGGATGGTGGTGGATGATAACAGCTACTGGGTGGAGAAAGCACAGATCAAAAATAACCAAGTTTCAATCACTGCCTGTAGAAATATCCAATAGCATCTTTTCACTTCCTTGCTTGCATAAATTATGAACCTGAAGCAAACAAAACAGAGAGCAAACAGCATAACTGCACTTGTTCACTGATTCTGTCTTTATGAAAACATTCGACAGAGCAAAAAGACTTTAACACCATGTTCAAAACAAATATTTAAGAAACAACTGCTTGCCGGTTGCTTCTTGTTTTCCCCTGTTCTTTAATGCATAAAACAACTATAGAAGGAGGAAATCACAGTGCCGTAAAACAGCTATTTTGTGTTTTGTATCAGAGGATGTCTAAGTGAGGTTGTTCTGCCGTGGTTTTGGATTTTTAATCAGCAAGAAGATTAGAGAGACTAAGATTAAACATTACAGGTCTGCACTCTGTTGTTCTTACTCTGTGAGCAACGTGTCATGTTCATAACCTGTATTCCCAAATTTCTGTAAGTATATTATGAAAACAATAAATGTACATATATTTGTGACACAACATTATTTTTCAAAAGTACAAGAATAGTTCAAAACCAGAAAATTCTTACTACTCACTAATGCCTTTTCAGTAAGATTATTTTGATTTCCCGTGTATACAAGTATACTACTATAGGTGTGCATTTTCTCTGCTCTCTTCACATTAAAAAAGAATTCAGAATAATTATGTGAAAGATTTTATGGAACTCAAGTTACCTTACAGAACTCACCATTCAAATTTTTATAGACAACTTTTAAAAAAAAATCCTCAAGTTCACATCAGAGAGATTATTTAGGAAAACAGTTACGTGTCAAGATCGTTTCTAGAAAGCTAAAAGTTATCAAAACCTTTTCTAGTATATTTCTACAGTCATAATCATAGCAGCAGGGAAACATTTTAAAAGAGCAGAAAACTCCATGTGATGAACAAATGCAGAAAAATTCCTTACAAAACTGTCACAATTTACAGCCACATAATTCTAACAATCCACTGATTCCTGATGTGCATTTTAGTGGGATTTCCAAATTTACCCACCTTTTGAGGTCCAACAAAATCTTCTGTTTAACGAATTCTTACTGACAGCTATCCTATTCCAAGTAACAGTTTTTTCCTGACAGCAAGCAGAAGTAAGTACATTAATTGAAATCTATCATAGTAAGATCAATGCACCATTTACTTCTAGTCACTAGTACAGCTCAATAATATACCACATGCCAATATTCTGAGCACACCTTTCAGAGAGAATTAATTTTATTAATATTTATAAAATACAATGGCTTATCACTAAGTCATACAAAACTGAGTCTGACTTGTGCCATGTCCTTAAAGCTATGAGCATAAGATAGATAATGGAGGTTAAGAAATGCCTGAGACATAGTAGATACAATGATCCTTTCAATTGGGCAAGTTTTTTATAATGGGAACTTTTTCACAGGAAGACTGCAACCCTACCTTTTTCCAGACACAAAGAAAATACATAGTCTGCAAAATGCTATTAATTTATTTCCAGAGAAATTGATTCATCCTTGGCTATGATTGAAGGTGTTTGAAACAAGGAACAAATGGCATGCTTTGAGTTCCAAGCCTTTTTAGAAAAAGTCAAGGTGAAAATATTTATCTTTTTCTACATATGGCCTTGAATGTCAACAGTGCTACGCAGTTTATTAAATATCTTAGAGCACAGAAATGTGTCTAACTTTCAAAAAAACTTCTTCAAGAATTCATCTGTCTCTCCATAGGGTCCAAACAGAGTCACATAGAAGAGTATTGTTTAAAATTCTGAAAGAAAACACCACAGTACACGGACAAGCAATGTACCAAGTACCTATTTTTCTTGCTGTCATATCAACCTGTCTGAAGACAAGACAGGTTTGCTGTGTTTTAAGGCAGTTTCTTTCAAGGATGATTCCCACACAGACAACAATCCACTATGGCATCACTGACAAAGTGATTTTTAGAAATCAGCACTTCAGAAAAGCATCGTATGGACAAAAAGCTTCCTGAAAGTAAAGCAATGATAATTTAATTTCAATTGAGAGAGAAATCCAGAAAAGTACTTAAGGGAGAGGTTATGCAATCCCACTGGTGATGCAAGACAGCAATCTGTGTCACCTACACTCCATATGGATGGCAATGATATCGAGCAAGATTTGCTGACGCCTAAGCAGATACAGTTGCAGTTATTTGTAGAAGGAGCCGGTACTGTGGTGATGAGACAAACCCTGATTTTTAAAAGTTACAAAGTAACCTGAAGATAAAGGCAAGGCAAAGCTCTGGAGATAGCACAACATCAGGATAACACAAAGGAGTCCGGATAGAACGGTCACTTGCACATTGAAAAAACAATGGGAGGCAGCAAAAACAAGGGCTCATTTCAGTCAAAGAGAATTTTAACAGAGGGTCAAACACCTGTAAGTAGATATTGGAAAAAGTTCTATCTGCACAGAAAAGACAATATCCAGAGAAAGGAAAATCATCAACACAGATATGACACCTGGAATTGCATCTGTGAATGATTGCCTCCAGAGTCAGGAGGCAGAACAGGGAGGCTCATCAGGAAACCTCAGGAAATCCTGAAAGAGTGGAGAGCTTCCATCATCCCTTTTTCATATTCTGAATATTGAACCAAAGGGGATAAAATTTTTTAAAAAGCAAACAAAAAAAACACCTAACACCTAAACAAAACAAAAAACACTATTTACTGTTAGGCAAGAATTGAGAATTTGCAGATTTGAAAAAAATTCCATTGCAAAACAAAACAGCACGTAATTAAAATTTCTACATCAGTACACATATCTTTCTACAGGTTAAGAAATTTACTGCAAGAGTCATCTGCATTTGTAGTGGCTACAGAGTAACATTATTTGTTCTGTGGCCAATTAACAAGATAGAGTAATCACTGGTTACTAAATGAAAAACCAACATCAAATACTTGAACTAGAATTTCTCTGACTTTGTTTCCAAGCAAATTTGTATTATCAGCTTGCTGAGACAAGTAAATACATAACATAATGCCATATTTTAATCTCTAGATAAAGGTTTCCTAGCGATAACTTTACAAGCAGAACATACACCTAAAAATGAAAAAGGCTCAGCAACAAAAACTGTTTGTAAACAGAAACAGCAGTTATAACTCAATTGCCCTTTCTAAACAAAAAACAACATTCCCCCTGAAGCATTTGAAAAGTGTTTTACATTAGTTTTACTACCATTCTGCTAAACAGAATATTGGCTAAAGTAAGCACAGACCCTAAAGGAAAAAAAAAACCTGATTGAATTAACAGAGAAAATTCAAGAATCATCTAAAACACTGGCAGGAACTTATTTTCCACATCATTTAGGTTTTCAGCAAAAAATAGAGACAAAAGAAATGTACAGAACTCAATTTAGATACTCAAACATCAGACTGTGCAACTTAAACTCTTCAGGCATAGGAACAAATACAACACTTTTCAAAATTCTAGGTTTAATAAACTTTTACCGGCATAACAAGTTTAAGTCTCATTAACAATTATATGCTATATTCTAAGCCAAAGACTCAAAATACTCAGACTCAAATACTCTGGAGAAAAAAGAAGTTAACCCTTTTTGCTAAGATATGCTAGAAAGTCTATCTTAACTTTTAGTTGAGATAGGACTGAAGGATAGTTCTTGACCAAGTGTCATT
The DNA here is from genome assembly GCA_013400975.1 of Atrichornis clamosus. Taxonomy (NCBI): domain Eukaryota; kingdom Metazoa; phylum Chordata; class Aves; order Passeriformes; family Menuridae; genus Atrichornis; species Atrichornis clamosus. The sequence goes on along the minus strand of WBMZ01000621.1, from coordinate 64,298 downwards.
CACATAGTCAATAAAAAGTACATATTTTACTGCTGAAACTAATTTATAAGTAAACATATCAGCACGATTTTTCTGTAATGATCTATTTTAGTATAAATATTTAATATAAAATATTATTACCTTATTACTCACAATACACCTCAGACAACCTACCAATCTGTGCAGATTAAACTGCCTGGTCTTCCGCACCCTGCTCATGAACCTCCTGCCCATTTTTTTGGCACGCCAGACTGATAAAAACATCTTGTGTTTAATGTAAGTCTCCTTAGGCTTGCTTCAGTCATCAAAATGAACCCAACTGCACCAAGAGCTCAGGGAAAATCTCAGACAAAAACAGTACAACCAGTTACTAAGGCGACTTGATGTTGATTACTGTATCTTAGGTTGTTCTAATGTTTGGATTAATCCACAGTCCATCTGTTACAGTTTTTCTTTCTTGTCTCTGTTGACAAGAATTTGTTGAGCAGATCCATATGGAGAACTGGGCAGATTTGGTCAACTGCTTCTTACTACAAGACACAAACTGACACCTTTGCATATATTTCTACATTCTTCAATTACAGAGAGTTTAAAAGTAGTAACCTATCAAGGACTTGGGCAATGCATTTTAATTAAAGACTACATAACTCCTCTCAAGTGTGACCACCGAAGTATGATACTAGTCTAAAAATAAGTGTGTCTGAGGGTATGTTCAAGTTTTCTTTACAATTCTCAGTATTCTAGGTATGTTCCTAACACCAGAAGCACTGCCTTTCTGCTGAGGATGGCAAAGCTTTACAAAGTTCTCAATTTAGAAAAAAGTAACAGATTGCAACCTTCTCACAATCACAACCCATCCTGCAAATTGCATGTCAACTGATCTTTGATTTCTAAATGGAATCAGCACCTTCATCTTCAGGATAATCTCACCTACCTGCTCAGACTGCAGCAGGACAAGAAATGCACTACGGCAAAGAGGAAGTTAAAATGACTTTGACTGTTGGCCTGTTGGCTAACCTTGAACCTGCACGGTTCAAATCATAAAGACCATTAGCCTGAGAGAAGAACTCTTCTCATGAACAGAGAAGATTGCTGTTTTAACAGAAACACAAGCTCTAAAAGACTTCTGTGGAAGCACTTGAGGGAATGGAGGGCATTGGAGGGAAGACACATCAGGACATTAAAAAAAGGGTATCTATTATCAGCACAAAATTTAGGTTCACATGGAAAGGAGATTGCTCACATTGGAGTAAGGATGTGTGAATATGCTATTCCCATACAGATTAATGGGAAGGAGTTAAAGGTATTTGTTTTGCAGTTGAAGAAACAGAGCAGAAGAGACAAGCAATGTGTGCTGTAATACCTTTATTAGTGTAGCCAGAAACCAAAAGACTATCAGCAGCTGAAAGATTATTTCAAAGTCAGAGGCTGAGTGTAGATCACTGTGTTTACAAACTATAAGACAACTATCACCTGCTAATCTATAGTTCTGAACATAAACTTTTATTTCTGAAATAACCATTCCCTAGTCACTTTCATGATTTTAGAGACTCAGCGTTACTGACTGGTTTCGTTGGTATGTCCTCCTGAGTCAACTCTTTCCCAAACTGAGGGGTCAAACTAGTTCATTCTTCACTCTACAGAAGCTGTTCTCTGTCTCTGACCATTCTTGTTCTTCTTCTATGAGTACCTAAATTTGCATTCTTAATCAAGATAACGAACAGTGCAGATTTCTAGAGCGATAAGATAATGCAGTTTTATTCCCATTTGCTTCTCCGGTTATTCCTTGTATTCCATTTGCCTTTTTTACTGTAAATTGAATGCTGAGATGATTATTCCATTAATCTGTTGTAACCCTGAGCTCTTATTCCTCAGATGATGCAATGAGAACGCAAGTTCTTCTGAGATCTTTCTGGTAATCTCCATCACAATTACCGATCCTCTTTCTTAACCTCTATTTCCTTTTGTTGTTGGTTTGGTTCTGGTGGGGCATTTTGGTTTGCTTAGGATTTTTTAACAACTACATCCCAAAATTATTTTTTCCTTATTTCATGACATCTTAAGTTTCCCTGAAAACTTTTTTGAGGAAGAATATTGTGTGCACCTAAGAAAAGCTATAAATCTACATCAATGAGATGATCTTTAGGCACATGCTTTAAGGGATTTGTGCAGCAGAAACTCTCTTTACAATGCGTTCATTGCTTTCTTATCTCTAATTTCTCCACATGCTCATTGATTCTGCTCTTTAGAACAGTTTCATCATGTTTTGCCAGTATAGAAATGAGAGCAAGTTCCCATTTCTCCTCTCCCTTCTGGAAACTATTTTAAGAACAAGTACCACCTTGCCATATCTCATTCCTGCAATACCACAGTCAGGATATGTAGGCTGTTACACAGCACTGCAGCACTAATAGATAAGCAGTTTCAAATCAGGGTTAATTTAAAACCATTAAGCTTAAATACCATTACGTCCTGGAAATACTTTTCCAAAGATGACTAAATATATGCGAAAAGCAGGCATACACTGCGTGGGCACAAGACATTTATTTCACAGAGTAACACTGCAATGCATGTAGTCAGGAGAACTGCTGTGTGAGGCTTACAAAGCCTGTCTTGGCAAAGGTTTGAGTACCACTGACACACTATTAGACACTGTTTTGAAACCATGTGTCCACTACACTAAGTACAGGACATGGGGCACAAAAACACAAGCTGCTGCTTCTAAGCAAGAAGAAAGGCTGAAGATCATACTTCTCACCCAACTCACAGCACTAGGTCAAATAAAATGCCCAACTAACCTACTGCCTCTCTCAGCAGCGAGTAGTGTAAGCATAGAGTGATCCTTCCCTCCTCAATAAACCACTGCAAGCTCCACTAGAGGTTCAAAGAGCCAAAGGTAAACTCCATTTTACTGCTGTTATTCTTTTATTCTCGCACTCTAATGCAAACTGAGTCTGAATAATTTCTCCCAGATCTGACACTGCAAGGTTAACAGAGATAAAGCACAGGTGCACTGGCACAGGACACAGCTACTGCTTCAAAGGTATCCACTAGGTGCTTCATTTGGGCAAAAGGATTCCTTTAGTTAAAATCTGGGGATTAAACTTCCATCTTTCTTTCAATAAGGAACAGTATTTCACCTCAGTTTGAAACATTCACTATTCAAATACAGGAAAACTCATTTGCATTTAATGTCATAATATTATGAAGTCATAGTTTTATTCACTGAATTAAGTTTATATAACCACAAAAGACTCCTCCAATGTGCTTTATATGGGCAAACAACACTAATCCACATGTCTAAAGCATTTTTAAAAGACCTTTGGTAAGTGGGGACTTTTACTGCATTATCTGAAGCACAAGTGCTGCAGCAGAATATAAGAGCCCCCAGCCAGAATGACAGGTCTGTGCAGGAGATCAAACAGGCAGCAATGGAAATGCCAATCACTGCAGTGCCTGATCTGCTCAGCACTCTCTGTCCCCAGCATCCCTCGTACAGGGATGCCCCTTCCCGTGAACACATGAGAACAGGGAAGTGGCCAACCGTGTCTCATGAAATATGGGCAAGACTCCATGATTTTGTAACTTTAAGTTAAAGACTAACATACTTGTCCCCACCACTCCCAACCTATTTCTAACAATTCCTAGAGTGTGCTGCTACTCCACGGATGATTGCACAAAGCTGTTCTAGAGATACCACATATTCAACCAGTAGAATGTCTTCAGTTCCTTACAGATGTACAATTCAGCCAGTAATCAGAATTTTCATGTATGGTATGAATAAGCAATTTTAGGTCCCTTACTAGACTAATAAAGCCAGTACATTTCTGTTCTGCTGTCCTTGTCTGTGATGTGTTTAAGGAACAAACCGAGTGCAGGCATTTTCCTCACATCCTTTGAAGATTGGTGCTATGGTGAAATTCTCCAAAAATAGATCACCAAAAAAGATTTGATTACAGAAAAAAGAACTGCAGAGCCTTTTCAGAATCAGTACATCTAGCTTCCTGTCACCACACACAGCCACACGAAAATATCACTTTTAAACTTGTCAAATACTTTGAAAAGTCTCTAAGAACAGCCTTGTGCAAATTTTGAACGGGAATTACAGATATAATGAGAATGCATTGAATACTGCAATAATAAGAATTTATTTCAGAGCAGGATAAATATTAATATTTATCATACTAGTCATGATATAGCTTTCCAATACAAGATATAATTAGTAGCCTACATATTATTACATGTTTTCTTTAGAGCTTCTGTATTACCAGTGAAATAATAGCCTCAAATACCAAAATACAATACACAAACATAATGCCAAAATAGCCCCAGTCAGGGTCTACACATAAACTGAATTGCCATGCTACATTAAAACTACATATATATACACATACTATATATATATATATATATATAAAATAAATAACCTTTCATGCACAGGTTGCTTTAAATAAAGATTACTGATGGATTTTTTTGTCTTATTACACTATGACCCATTATTTTATTGCCTTATAATAATCTATTATTCAAAGCTATTTTCCCTTGATAGAAAACTTCAGCTTCCAATCTACAGTTTAAAAGCTTGCTTAGTATCATATCATATCTGCGACAGATTTCACTTGACTGGAGCTACTTAGTAAAACCAAATTTTAACTCCAAACCCGTCCCTCTGAAGTGACTGTGATCTCACAGGGATACAGCAGCAAAGATCAGTGTAACATCGAAACAAACCCTGTTGTAGCATCGCCATCTCGTGGCCAAGGCGCAGAGCATGCATCCTTTCAGAACTCCAGGAACCTCGGATTTGAACCACAAGCTTCTACAAGGAATTTGGAAACTTCATACTGAAGACATTCTGGTACTAGCTGCCTACCTACCTGAAAATATTCTTCAAGATCTTTGGGACAGAATATTTGTGAAGGTTTTGAAGTCTGACTATTTTCACTATCTCTTCATGATTCTCTACCATTAAACATTAAAAAAAAAAAAAAGGTATTTTACAGCATTAATTAGAGTCATAGTTCACATAGTATGAAATAGAAAACAGAGGACATTAAATCTCCTGGACCAAGTTTACTTCTTTGTTACTTGAGACACAGGAAGTAAACATTTCTTCTTAAACTGACAAAGCTCCACTCTAACAAGACAAAACCTGTAAGCCTTATTTAAACTTTAAATCAGTACAGCTAGTACCACTTATTTCATGCTCACTGCAAACATGCAATATTTTAACCCAATCTGAATCTGAAGTAGCCCAATCTCCTGCTAAGAACATAAATCATTCTGACTTACTGCAGTACTTAATGTGGAACATTTGATAAAAAGTAATCACATGCTCATCCTCTAAAAAACTGGGATACACATTTGTCTTTTTGGTCACTGAAAACTGCTCTTTGAAATAGCATCTACCAATAAAGCAAGCTGTAAAAGCTGCTTTAAGTCCTAGAGTATTTGAAAGATTCTCTCAAGAACAAAATGCAAACTAGTCAGAACCAGGCATCTCCTCTCCCTTCTATTCTTCTATACTATTGCTCCAGACTGCAGAGGGCTTACTATAACAGAAAGTATTCCTCAAAATCTGATTCTACAGCTCTCTGCAGCATTGTTTAAATGTATAATCATAAAAACACTGACTTCTTCACACTACTAACTCTATATCTGAAATTTCAAGTGCATTTAATATTTATATTTAAAACAACAAACTCACTCATTATTTTATTCATGAAATAAACACAATATCCTCTATTACATTTAGTTTCCTTAAGCAATGAAATATTGACCAAAGCTGATTGAGATCTTGTATATCAGCCAAGATCTAGTCCTTGGACAATGCACTAAGCCAATCTACCAAATAAATCACACAAAGCACTCTTAAATCAGAGCTGTTGTTGCTAAATTGATCTTCAGCATAAGCTATGCCAAAACTATGAACACCTTGCAGAACATCAGGTCAAAAGAAGTGGAGACCAGTTACGCTAATAATACAATAGCAACCTTGGTTTTATTCTGACATTCAAGTTTTAATCACATTTATTCCTCTAACTTAGCAAACCATCTGAAGAGAAATTTTGGGAGCTCAAATGCATTTTAACCTTAAAAGTCCCATGAAGTCTTCCAGGGCCTATGAAACTATGGATACACTCCTTACTTCAAATAACTTAAGACCTCAGGCTGATCATAAACCATGTATGCAAAGCTTTAAACAACTTCAATTTATCATATATTGCTTTGAAATTAATAGAGTAGTTAACTGAAAAAAAATCAGATATATGCCAAAAATTGTAATACTGCATAATAATACTTCCCTTATACACATTCTTTCCTATCAAGTGATGATTTCCCAGCATTTAGCAGTTTGAGAAAGATAATAGCAATCCTCCTCAGAGATCTAAGGCACACAGTATTTTGAAAAGGCCTCACCATATTTTGTAAGTATACTTACACACTGCATTTTTCTACTTCAAAAATAGTTTTCTTTCTTCCAGACAGTTTTACAGCTCAACTCTTTGCCTTTTTGATCCCTTTATGCTTTCTAAAAGGCAAGACTAACTGCTCTAGGAATTAGGAAAAGCTTGTGAATAAACAGAGTTGACCTTAAGTCCCCAGAGGAAGAGGATTTTTTTTTAATTTCTTTTTATTACTTTCTGAATATCAATTAATTCAGGGAATTAGACATGTGAAAGTGTGCTACTGTGTGTCTAACTTCGGAAGAGAGAAAAGTTTGAAGTCCTAGCCATTCTCAAAAATGAAAGTTTTGTCACATTAGCATTCTCAGAAGGCTCTTCAGAGGGCAATATAACGCACTTCAAAAAGGTTATTCATTAGGGCTTAAAGAATTCAGCTTGTCTAGCTGAAGACTATGGAAAAATACAGACAGTTCATTATGGAATTATAAATAAAAATAACTGTCTTCAATACCATCATATGCACTTTTAAAATTTTAGAAAAGCTGAAAAAGAGTTACTAAATGCACTCACACTACAGCTGGTTCTTCTACAGAATCTTTACAAGTCAATTAAAAAGAGCTGATACATTCAACAAGATTTTTCTTCATAATTAAAATGGAAATATAACTAGGTTCAAAACAATTTTTTTCTTAAGATGTCATAGAATTATACAAATCACAGAATGGCCTGGGTTGGAAGCAACCTTAAAGATCATCTAGTTCAAAATCCCTGCCATGGCCATGAACACCCTCCACTAAACTAGGTTGCTCAAAGGCCCATCCAACCTGGCCTTGAACACTTCGAGGTATTTGGCAGCCACAGCTTCTCTGGGCAACTTGTTCCAGTGACTCATCACCCTCACAGTAAAGACTTTCTTCCTAATACCTAAGCTAAATCTACCCTCTTTCAGTTTAAAACTATTTCCCATCTTGTCCTATCACTACATGACCTGCAAAAATTCCCTCTCCAGCTCTTTTGTAGCCCCTTTAGGTACTGGAAGGGGCTATAAGGTGTCCTCAGAGTCTTCTGCTCTCCAGGCTGAACAGCCCCAACTCTCCCAGCCTATCTTCATAGGAGAAGTGCTCCAGGCCTCTGATCAACTTCATGGCCTCCTCTGGACCTGCTGGTCCAACTGGTCCACGTCCTTCTCACGTTGGGTACCCCAGAGCTGGAAGCAGCTCTGCAGGTGGGGTCTCACAAAGAAGCACAGAGGGGCAGAATTCCCTCCCTCACCTGCTGACCACAGTGCTTTGGATGCAGCCCAGGACATGTTTGGCTTTCTGGGATGCCAGTGCATGTCGTCAGGTCACGTCCAACCCCTCATCCACCAGCACCCCCAAGTCCTTCTCCCCATGGCTGCTCTCAGTACAACAGCATTTGTTCTTTGCAGTTACAAAGGACACTATCACACACAAAATTTATGCTATAAATAACAAGCTATAAGCTTACCACACTGTAAGCCCATCTCATCATTCTAAACCCCAAACACTCACCAATATCAAACCATTTCTCCATTAAAGACTCACAGGTGTTATAGAAAACAGCATTTAGTCTGGCCCACTAAAACACTGTGCTATTCAGAAAATGATTGAGCTACCTCTATCTACTAATGCAGTAAATAAAACTGCCTGTTATAACCCCCACCCTGTGGGGGTTCAGAATGCAGATAGCAGCAGTGATCTCCTAGCCCTGGTAAAAATTAAACCCTGGAAGAAGCTGACAGACACCTCCTCCAGGGAAATAAGATGGAGACTTGGGCTAAGCACCGAGATTCACTGTGTTGATTAGATCAGGTCTGCGAGTTTGCAAATGTTTTACTTACATGGGGACAAAGGGGATTGTGAAAGCCCTCATGTTTGTAAGAGTACATAAACCCTATACGTCAGAAATAAAATTGGCTTTGCGTGTACCCCGTGAAGTCCATGCCCCAATCGCCACACCACCCAAACATCACACTCAGTTTGTCATCTTAATCTCAATCTGTCTTGAAGGTACTGGAGCTGTCTTGAAAATAATGGTGCTGCATGTTGAAAAACTCCAGAGACATATATTGCACTTGGCTTATTACATTTTGCACATAAAACCTCAATTAAAACATTTACTAGAAACAGACTTGACTCTACAGGATCCTGACCAAAAGCCCAAAATGCAACTGACAGTGGGAACTATAGTGCCCCTCAAAATTACACTCAAAATCTTAAGTTACCTATACTTGTTTTCTGGGCATTTTATTACCATGCATGTCTAGTTAAAATGTGTGGAACTAAGTCAGTGCTTTTTCGTCTACAAAGTAAATTTTACAGATGAGCAGTTCCATAATAAACACAGAAGCACGTGTATCATGTGTTTGGGGTTTTTGTGCCCCAAAAGATTCAATTCCTGGAGAGCACATCAAAACAATTCACTCTTATTTGAACTCTAAAAATGCCCACCTTTACTGGTGAAATATGAGAATGGGAAACAAATCCATGGACATTCTCGATCTGTGACAGATTCTTCTCCGATACATGAACCAGCTCTGGACCCGTCACCTCATTGGCAATGTGTGGAGAGCTGTGCTCCTGTGGAGGTGTATCTTCATCCTGATACCGGTATTTCTGAAGAAAAGAAATTATAGAAAAAGATCAGTTCACCACAAAAATGAAGAAAGATTATCTAGAAAACCTAAGTCAGACAGAAATAGTTTTTCTTCTGACTTTGCCGACTTCAAGGCAATAAAATATACAAATGAAAGTTTTAATTAGCATTTTTAAAGGCTGATCCTATCTGAGTGTTCCAGCCTTTTTCGTCTCATTTGGATAAGTATAAAGCTACCTTATCCACAGCAGGGTTTACTGTGTCCATAAGAGGCATCCCAACACTTTCTAACCACATTCACTTTCACACACCACTACTACATTCCCGAGTACATACACAATTAATACTGGTTCATAGGTAAAGCATGTCATGTTATTAAAGGTACAGAAAAACCTTCTCAACATATACTCATTTTAATCTTGGAAAAAGTTATTCCTGTTATTGAAGTACATTTAGGACAGAAGACATTACCTTAGGGTTTTTCTTAAACAGATCTACATACTACAGTTTAAGTCAAAAATAGTCATTTCTTTGGTAATTCTTTTATACATCATAACCCAGTAGATGACTGCAAGTAAACCATTTGTCTGTAAGCATAGGAACACTACACCAAGGCAGTACCTGGCAAGCAGCGTCTAACTACTAACCCTCTTAACAGTTACATGCAATTTCTATTTCAGGTTACCACAAAGATCCATGTCCTTCACCAAAAACTCCTACAATATGACAAAGTTAAGATCTACAGGATAAACTGTAAAGAAACTGCTTGGAATGATCCAGCAGTTACCAGTTCCTGTAATGCTTAACACATTCTTAACTCAAATGCAAAGTAGAAGCAATTCAAATATCTTTTCTCTAAAAATACTAATTGTTAGCAGAGAAGCCTAAGATCCATTTCTTCCAGCAGAAGAAATAACCTCAAAAAGGAAAGCAAGAACATTAAGACTTCGGTTACTACAAGAACACAACACTTCCACACCTTCTCCTCAGCTGGATGTACCCAAGGACAGATGGTGAAAGTTGACAGTTGTGAAAAACTGCAGTGGTTACTCAAAAAGCTCTAATTTTTCAAATCGCTAGCAGAGGTTTCATGAGATAACCAACTTAATAGCTCACTACTACCAGAAGATAAAAGTTCTTTTTCTTTCCTTTCCCTGCAGCAGTGAGATGCTGGATTGCTCAGCCTGAGACTCCTGCCATTCATCTATTTTCTGAGATTGACTTGTTTTTCATTTATCAAAAGAAAACCCTGAAAGGAGCTGACATTGGCTCTCTAGAGCAGCCATATTAAACATCAGAAACAGAGAAGAATTACCATTTAAAGAAAGTGTTAACCAAAAATACAAGGGAACATTACCAGAGTATAAATTAGATCACACTGGCAATTAGAGAAAATAAACATTAGAGCTTCAAGCAGAGAAAATATCTTGCAGCGTCAGAGAAAGCAGGAATTCTACTGGCTTAAAGCAGCCTGCTCCACTAGTCAAGGCTGTGTTTGGCTGGATTTGTGATCCATAATATCTCTACCAGACCTCAGGCATTGATTTCATTATGAAATACAGGAAAATTATTTGAAAGTGGATTAAGTTTCCAGATCATCTCAGACAAGATTCTGTAGAAAGCTGGAAGTGGATCATTCCAATTTTATTGCAGCGTACAGGGGAGGGCACACACAACATACACATTAAAAAAAACCTTGAACAAAATAATTAATCAAATAGTCACAGGTCAATCAAAACTAATTTCCTTTACAGAACAGTCAATACCTTTAGACAAAGCACAGAATCACCTTACTTTTTTTCCTGAAACCAGATGCATTTACTAGAAACAGATACTTGAATGTGACTGAGTGCAAAAAGGCTCTAGATTTCACTAATAAATACATAATACTATTGATGCCGAGGGGCTTTTGGCTTTTTGCTTTTGCCTTTTTGCCTAGTCCATGCTAACATTCCTGAGCTGTTTCAGATTAATAATACCCTATATTCTAGACAAAATAGAGCCACCTATCTCTACAGCTTTCCAGGGTTGAGAACATGCTATCGCAGAGTGATGCCCGAAAGATGAACGTTTAATTCTGTGCCTTAATTGGACAATCTTTGCAAACTATGTTTTTTGTTAGAACAGCATATATATAGAACCATGGGATAGAGAGAGCCCATTTTCTTCTCTTCATCTTTGGATCTTTTTCACTTGCCATCTTTTCCTTACCCACACCCTACCCTTACCCAAACCTTTGTATACTGGGCCTCTGCTCCAGGCTGGGGGAGGGACTGCCCTTCCCCCATTTGTATTAGGGAAAAGCTTCCGAAATAAAGTTTTTGCTTTTTCCCTACCTTTATAAAAATCTGCCTCCAGCTTCTGTTTTGTCGCTCAGAAGAGGGGGGCAGAAAAAGGCAACACTATTATGTGCAAATGGAAGACAAGGATATGAAGTTATTTAAGAAAAGGCTGGATGTGGCACTTAGTGCCATGGTCTAGTTGACAAGGTGGTGTTAGGTCATAGGTTGATGATCTCAAAGGTCTTTTGAGATTGATGCTGTGATTCTGTGAAGTGCATGAAAACATTAACATCCACGCTGCTACATATTCTGAAAGGTCCCACACTATCCTTGCCCTTTACAGAAATTACTTTTGACAAAAGTGCTTTAAGTAAAGCAAGCTACTGTATTTTGTGATAGCTAATTCTCCATGGAAGTGTTTGTATTGCTTTTCTACGGAGCACCACCTCTGAAATGCTGCGCCTCTTGTCTGAGGCAGCGCCTTCAAGTGAGCTGGTTGGTCAAACAGCCACCACTCAACACTGCTCCCTCCCTTTCTCTCCCAGGAGCTGTCGGCCCCTGAACAAGAATTCAGTCAGCTGTTCCAGTCATGCCAAGTTAATTGTGCTGCTGTGTCCAAAGCCCTATGCAAGTTCCCCTCCATAGCAGCCTAAAGACACAATTTCACAGTACAGCCCAGCTCACTCCAAGGGCAGTCAGTGTCCAAAGAAGCAGAACCCATTCAGTTGCTCTTGGTCAAGCTGTACAACTTCATCTCCTCGCCCCTTGCTGTGAGCACACAGCTGACTTCAGACAGTGAGCAAGCTCAGCAATCTAATCCTGCAGAGTGCTTCTTCCCTCTTCCAGCAATACTAAGTTTTCTGTAGCTTCCTGAAGTGGCTCACGACAAGCTGAGACATGCGGCAATGCTGGCATAACAGGGACAAAAGCAGGTAAAGAGTAGGGCCAACCCACCTCCAGTGGCTAGGAGCAGATCACTACTCTGCTCATAAGTAAAAGAACCCAATCCTGCACCCAAATCCAGGCTCCAAGGATACCCTAGTTTAGAAGAGCCAGCCGAGCAATGGACACATCAAAGGAAAGAAAAAGGTGTGTCAAAGCAGCTCCGAACTTGCAGAGAGACGGCTTCAGCTGCACACCTCCCAGCACTCAATTAGGTAGTGGCCGAGCAATGTAACTCCTTTTTAAGAAGCTTTATGGACTGCTTTATAATTTATAAGCTTAATTTTAAATCCAAAGCAATCAAGTGCTAAACATTTAACGCATACTTCTGACACAGATATGCCCCAAAGCATTCTGTTGCATAATATGGGTGTGTCAAAATTAATTTAAAACATTTGTCTTCTGATGCAACACAGTTAACAGGATATCTTCAGGCTAAATTATACCTTCATGAACTTTGAACTATCACCACACTCTATGGTCACAGTGTAAACTACTGAAAAATCCATTTACTTTAATAAACAGGTGCTCGTTTGCATGGGATGACATGATCCCAGTTCACCACAGTCAGGCCCATAACCTCCTAGCTTCAAGTCTCAGAGCTAGCAATGTTAAGACAAAAATAAGAATGAACAAAGTATCTGCAACAATACGTAGGATTTTTCGGACATTTTATACCACCATTTTTCAGAACAGAGATCACCTGTTCACAGAAAAAGCCCAGAAAAGTTTTAGGAAACTCATTCTAAAAAAGGTTCTCTTTAGTCTTCCTAATCTCTTCTCTGTATTTTAAAAAGAAGGTATTTCAAATGGATTGATACATAATCTACCCCCTAGAGATAATTAAGATATGGATTAATATTTTTTTAAAGATCCTCTCATGAGAAACCCTACCAAAACAGCAATGAAAGGAAATTATTAAAGGAACTCTTAAACAATCCCATGCCCTAAACTCATGACCCATATCCACAACAGCATGCAATGCAGTTATTCCAGAGATTCAAGCCATACAGAATGTCCTGTTCATGAATATAAAATTAAATATGCTAGAACATCCTTAACTACCAGATAATCTAAAGACAAAAGGCAAGGCAGCAGTAACTATAGCTCTTGAAAATGGGACATATATCAAAATCCAGTTCATATTAGATGTACACATCAATCCACTACCTTATGTGAAAACAAATTTGAAAGCACAATAATGTACCTTTTCCATCCACCAAGAAAAAAAATCAGTGCTAAAAGAGCTTTAATCTAAGAGTGAATGGATGCTTAAGAGAAAAAAAAAGTTCATTTGTTGACTTCTTAAACTCCCTTCCCCTCCCCAGACTTTAGTCCTCCCCACCCACCTGCCATACCACTCCCAAGTTAATGCTCACTGCCAATAACAAAAACAGCAAATCCCAGGAAAGCACACAGTCTGACTTACAGTCTGTCCTGTCCCTGGGTTAGTTTTCATTGTCACTGTACAAATCCAACCGTGTTTTGAAAGAAGTTAAGAATAAAAGATGACTTTAATAAGTAAATCTAATAATTTGAATTTGATGAATATACAGAAGCTCACAGGGCCAGACTCTCTCTGAGGCAGCATGAACAGGCAGTGTGATAAAACCAAGTCGTTTTAGACCATTTGCACACAATTCCCCTAGTTTAAATACTTGTCCTTTTTAAGTCCTTCCTCCATTTTACCAGTTAAACTAAATCTGAAAAGACCCTTCAAAAGATCATCCCAGCAAGTTGTTGTGAAACACTGACATGCAACATCTCCACTCCTGCATAAAACAACTTGGATGCAATGTCAAAAGCAAATGGGTAGAAAAGACTAAGTACCTACAGTCAGAAAATAACTTCCAACAACTCTAATAACAAAAGCAACAATACAAACAATACAAACTCATTGGGTGCTTGTGAGATCTTTGCTGCCACAAGCCAGCTTGGAGCTGGCTGCATGCAGGACCTGATTTTCACAGTAGACTTTGCTGGTAGTCAGGGGAAAAGGCCTGTGCTCTCTCAGCTCTGCTTCTGCCAGGAGAAAACCTGGGGATGATGGAGGAGGAGCCAGGTCCAGCAGCTGGAGGTCTGTGCTCACCCATGAAAGTCAGGGTTTGTCAACCTGGCACCCTGCCCGTAGCAGCAGGTTTCAGCTGAAGGAGAGGACAAACAACTTAGCATACCTTGCTAAAACAAAACTAATCAAAAATGAATAGTATATTAGGATGCCAAGACATTTCGTAAAAGTCTTTCCTGTAGTCTAGTGCTAAACCAGAAACAAGTGCTTAGGAAAATAATAGTTCTTTCCTTATAAAGGAAAAAAAAAAAAGATAAAAAACTAAAAGTATGTACCACTATTGCAGAACTGAAGTCAACTCTAAAACTTTTTGTTTGTAAAAAACAAGAAGATTATGAAAGCCAAATAAAATCTCTTTGCTGGTAAAGAGCAACTTATACTAAGAAGCTGAAAGATTGTGAATAAAAAAAGAAACTTAAGTAATAGAACTTCTTCACTGATCATAAAATAGGACATTCAGTATTATTTTTCAATTTAGGCTTCAACCTAAACAATTTGAAATACTGGAAGAGGGTTTTTGATCTTTGGGTTTTCTTTTTCAAAACAGGTTCAGTACTTTGAGTAACTGCTTCATTCTCAAATAAAAGCACTAAGTTTTCTTTAACAACTAGAGCTATGACAAAGACATAAGGCATTTCACTCTTCATGGGCCATTTCAGTTTGTATCTTGAATAAAACTGCTTATAATATGCTTATTTAGGTCACAGTATTCCATCATATGTCAAAATGCACAGCTAGTGTTAAACATATTTATGTAATGCTTCATGTCATGGACATCCACAAACAATAAAACCATTTAAGATAAGTATATACATTTATAAAACCTCTAGAAATATTTGTAGTCAAGTTCACCTGTTCCAGAAGGCCAAGGAAAAGAGACTAAAGAAGGAACACTCAGATTGTGAATGTTCTTTCATGTGGTCAGAAAAAAGATAAATTGAAAACACTATTTCATGTGATTACTTGTGTGAGATTAATTGTTTATGTGAAGGACTGGTATAGGTAACCCTGTATTACTGTTTCACACTGCATTTAAATATTTACTCAGTATTCAAAGACTGCATCTTGGAGGACAAGAGAATTTTATTTTTAGTACTATACAGCCCTATAACTTTTATTCAAAAATGGGACAAGTGCCTGGTGCAAAATCTCTCTGCACTACCAGCAGGTCACTGTTCAAACAGAAATCCTTCCGTTCATTTGGGATGCAGCTAGCAGAGAGGTAGCACAGAGGTAGTATGTAGGTAGCACAGAGCACCCACTCGAGATTAACAGCAATCCATATTGGCAAAGCTAAGTGGAGCCTGTGCATAAACAATCCAGGACACTCGAGAGCACGGCCGAGCCGAGTGCACTGCGCTCGGGAGGCTGTGGCCGTGCTGTGCGGGACGCCTTGAGCAGCGCGCAGCGAAGGACACCCGTGGAGGCGAGGAGCAGGGACTGCGCCGCCGGCGTTTCGGGCCGGCGCTGCCCCCGCCCCCGGCAGCGCCCCCCGGCGTTCCCCCGCGCCCGCCACGGCCGGGGAGGGAGGGAGGGAAGGCGCGGGGCCGGGGAGAGAAGGAAGAAGGCGCGGGGCCGGCGAGGGAAGCCGCCGCCATCGCTCAGACCCGGCACAACATGCTTAAAGTGGAGGCTGCGTGTCGGCTGGATATTTTTAGTTTGGTCTTAAAGTGAACAGCATCCCTGCTCTGCATCTCAACGGGCAAAATCCAACCCGAGAGTATTTTCATTCCATGGCTTTCTTCCCGAGTTCATTGTTTAAACATGAACATATCTTATAAATAAGAAAAGGGGGCTGTCGTTCCACAAAAAAGAAGGAAATAAATCTTAATGTTGTATCAAGTGGTTTCTGAATTATATCAATAAATAGATATATATTTTCAATTGAAAAATGCTTTGGACACAGGAAGGATAAGAAGACTCATAAGGCAAAGTCTTCCTCCTGGAAATAAAGCATTCAACTTTAAGTTTTATAACACATAAACTATCAAAAGAGCCATAAAAATTTAGACTCCTCCCTCCCGACCGAGGTGACATTTATTCAACATCAATATTTTGTCATACATATATGTATATATAAATGCATCACACATGCATCTCTGTGTGTATATATGCACACACACAATTGATCCCACTTTGTAAAATAAAATCTAGCTGAAACGATTTTTGTTAAAAATAACAAACACTGACTTGGAAACACTGAATATGTGAAGAAAGTTTTAGAGAGAAAGATTTCCTAATTTCTGCTTTAAAAGTAACTTTGTACCATACCCCTTTAATTTTAAAGGGGCTTTCCAGTACTTAACATTCTCATTATATCCTTGACATTGCGTGTTAATTTTACTGAAAAAAAGAAGGCATTTTTGACACAACAGTAAATATATTCTGTTTACCATTCTGATGATTACCAAACTATATATGTTTTATTTGTCTGAAACCTAAACAGTAGATGTAGTCCTAAAATGACTAAATGCTCGAGGGTACTGTTAAACCCAAACCTGCCACTAACAATTGCTTCCATCAAAATGATGTCAGGAGGCATTTCCAGCCCTGTATCTCAGTGCAAGTCTCCTGTGTATTTAATTCTCTATAGTTGAAGAAAATGAAAGCCAAGTGCAATAAACTGATTACATGATGATTAATGAAGAATGACGACATTTTACATGCGGCATTCAGTAAATTCAAAATATTGTTCAAAGGGATCTTTAAACAGTAGGCATGATAATTCATTACTTCTGTCACCACCACTAAGAGCTCAGATAATTGAGTAAGGCACAGAACAAAATACACATTATTTAACCAGAAATTTAAGGTACAGTTACATTAGACACAAAGGCAATCATTCATTAAATGCAGCTTACATTTCCAGGAAAGTCCTTTTATAGACCCACCTTACATCCAAACATTAAAGATATTGTGTTGTTGGTACATGCTACTTTACAGTGGCATAGCATCGGAGAAAAACAATCCAAGTTTTTTATGCTAGGAGACATTTTTTCAGACCCTGTGCACTTCAATCGATCCGTGACTGAGATTCCAGGAAAATGCCTCTGTAAGCGCTGCTTGCTGCCTGTCTTTGACATTTAATCTAGGTCCATAGTGTTCAGAAACAAGTCTTTATATAAATAGGTTGAATCCTTCAGGAAAAATTTTGCTTCACATTAGAAACCAGATCTTATAAAAAAAGCAAAGAAAAAATCCTGTGTCCATTTTTAAAATTTTTGAGTCAGCTTTATATTTAATTACGTTAGCGCCAGCTTGAAGTGACAACTGTCTCACAGCCCAAAGTAATACTCGGATCCTCTCAGCCAGAAGCCCGGGTTAGATCCAAGGCAGCTCCACCTGCTGCAGTGCAAGGACTGCTATCTCCTCCATGAAAACAGAAGCAACTCCAGCAGAGCCACAGCTCAGTGTGTGCTGGTTGCTTAGGGGAGGGGCGAGATGTTGCAGCAAGGGACTCGTTACACGGCCCGATAGAGATAAACCCAACGCTTCCTGCAAGGTGCTTTCGCACTGCACCAATGAGCATGTGAAAACCCATTTCAAAATCAGCTGTGTGTGATTATAAAGCCAGGGACGTTGTAAGCTTAACAGCAGGGAATTTGCTGATCTGCAATTTACACTAGCTTTTTCAAGGAAGTGTCAGCAGACCACAAAATGAATGGCTCTGGGATATTTAATCCTCATTTTCAAACATTAAAAATTCAAGGTTATTTGACACGTCAAAAAAATGGTCTTTAATTGCTGAGTAAAATTCCTAATGGTCTA
Source organism: Atrichornis clamosus (assembly GCA_013400975.1). Classification (NCBI taxonomy): domain Eukaryota; kingdom Metazoa; phylum Chordata; class Aves; order Passeriformes; family Menuridae; genus Atrichornis; species Atrichornis clamosus. The sequence continues at coordinate 46,236 of WBMZ01000621.1, read as the reverse complement.
CCAAAAGTAATAAAGAAACAGCTACAGAAATACATTCATATTCTCCAACTTCTACATACAATGAAACAGAAGCTGCTCTTTTCCCCCCAGTTATCACTATGAAATCATGAACAATCTGGACTACATGCATCAATTTGATTATGAAGAGCTCTTGGTAAAGCATTTCAAACAACTGTACATGTAAACACTTACACGAGAGCTTGAAGAAAAAAGCTTTTTTACTTAGAACTGAAGTAAATACTGTCATAGTCACCTTAAGATTTGTAGTTCTTTATTGTGTGCTAACAAGTCTAAGATGCACATTTTTTTAAATGGTTTGTTTGAGATTTGTTTTTTAATCAAGCCCCATAGGATTCAAACTTTATCTCCTTTTTTTACAAGTACAGAGGTCTCTACAGGATTTCAATCTATTTATATATTTTAATAAATTGCATTACAGGTTTTGATCAAAAACATGCCCTCTGCAGTTACTCTGTTCTTGTAGCATAAGCTAACTTGTCTTTATAAAAAACTTCAGTTAAATAACATTAGCCATCATTTCTAATTTTTATTGCACTAAGCGTATTGTAAAGAACTCTCTTTAGGACCTGACTGTTCACTTCAGTTTACACCTTTAGCAGCCTTTCGTCATCTCCCTTTTACTTCATTTGGTTTACCTTATAAGCACCCCCATGAGGTAGCAAGTTTAGTGTAGTGTAAAATTGCATCCACACTTCCAGCTCAGAAACGAGTAACTTCATGAATTATACTGAGACAGTCATCTTTATATAAATGTGCAGATTGATGAAACCAAACTAAGGCAAGATGTCTGGAGAAAAATGTGTAACTCAGCCCACAGTAAACCTCAAAATAAAGTTCATTTGCATGAGGACCTTGTTCTTGGTAGACTATCCAAGGATTACCAGTGACAGTATTTCCATATTAATATGCATAGTTTTCTTTCCACCATGTGCTGTGACCTACAATTTTTCACCAAATAGCCTTAGACAATATTTTCCACAGTAGATCATATTCTGAGTGCAAGTGCAGTAATACACGCAAGACAAAAAAAAAAAAAAAATTCTAACAGTCAATCGTCACGGAAAAAGAAACAAAGACTGTAAAAAAAAAAAAACCTTAAAAATGCACCTTCCTTGTCTAGCTAAGTTAGATTATGTTTTTCTTGCAAGAATATTCAAATCCAAGGGTAACCCTAAGTGGAACAGGATGACAGAGGAACCTAAAACCCCTTTATGTTCCTTCTGCTGGCTCAGGGTCACAGTCCTCTCTGAAAAAACAGGGCAGAGCACAGCTGAGCATCTATTCAACACCACACACGAAACAGGGAACACTGCACAAGGGGAAGGAACACAGGCACAGAGCACTGTTTCTTGCCAAACACAAGAATGATCCTGTCCCACAAAACAACCTTTTCTATGCACCATGGATCAACAATCCATCTTACTTCCACACCTCTAATCATATTGTAATAACATAATTTCTCACCGAAATAATACACAGTCAAATGCATGGCAATTTCATGACAACAAATAAAGTCAAAGAGCAAAAAGCAGTTCTTGAATGTTGCAGAAATAGCTTTTTGTGATGCAGAAAATATAAGCTCTAATGTGCCATGGGCATAGAAGAATCAATAAGAGGAAGATACAGTCTACACATCCACAAAGGACTCCATCAGTAAGATACAATAAAGAAGAGAAAGCTTAAGTAACTTCAGGCAATTACATCTACATTGTTGATGAAGACCACATAAAACATCAGAATCATTCAGCCATATATTTGCAGCGGTAGATAAATAAATTGGTTATACTGCAAAATCATCTTGACCTTTATACAAAGACAAAACTTTTTACACATCTAGCTGCCCACAAGCTTAAAAATACAATAATTAAGCTTGCAAAATTAAAACATATTCTTACATACTTTGCTGACTAAATCTAGAAATTTAACTGTAATGAAGGTTTCATTTGTTCAAAACAATTATTCGTGCTCAAAAGCTTTAAAAAAAACCAGTTGTGAACATAAATCCTTCTGAAATATGAACATATCGTATGTTATCATATAGAGAAATATATGAAACAGAATATTTCTAAGTCTACTTCTGACTCTAAAGAAACGTATCACCACTTAACTATTGCTCTGATTCAAGTTGAAGGTTGAATTAACATTTCAAAACACAAAAAATAATGTATTAAAACAATGACTAAGCTGTTAATTAGAAGAGTATGGCCTTAACTCCTTAACTACTTAACTCATTCCCAATTTAACAGTCTGTATTTTGTATTATTACATAAAATCCTGCACTCCTACAGTCAGAGTTCACCATTTCTATGTTTCCTCAAAAGTGTTCCTAGTGAAAGTGACTGGTTTCATCCTTACAAAAACACTACATAAAATGAATTGTCTTTCAGGTTTTGTTTGAATGTTTACTTGGCAATAACCCATCCTTATGTATGGCTCCCACATGCACAATAAAAATATCCACATATTATGATCCTTAATTATGAGCAAGACTAATTTTGTTGTTATCATAAAATAAGAAAGCTCCTGCTTCAGAGTCTCCCTGAGCACTATGGATATTGGATAGAGAGAAACAAGAGCTATAAAGCATCAAAAAAACCTACACTGTAAGATTTTCATAGAAACGTAATGTTTCAATTCAGCACTTGCCAACTATTCTTGACTGAACACAAGTAGCACCAGTTTCACCAATCCATGTGTTCCACCCATATCCTCAATACAACACAGGTTAGGAAACAGCAAATCTCATAAGCGCAAGGCCTGGAGCTTTTTAGTGAAATGAGTAGTGAAGGTCTAACTTGACAAATGTACCAACTGCTCAGACTACCACACCAAAGGGGAAAAGGCTATACTAACCTTCATATTTCTTCAGACAGAACATGTCCCTTAAGTATCACCGCAGGCACCTGTCAAGCTGGTGGAACTCAAATTTAGGTGCCTCTCCCCCAGAAGCCTGGCCTGATATACTTCTGGGATATGTCATACAATCAAATTTTTAAAAAAAGTAAATGCTTTTCAGCATTAGAATTACTTAAATCTAATAAACTTATTTAACAACTCCTCTGCATAATCATAGTCTGTAAGGTCTTCAAAGATTGCACAGAATTTCAAAATCATAAAGAGCTCTGCAAAAAAGCTTGGATGGTGGTTTAAGATTACCCTGCACTAGCACAGAGCTGTAATGTAATGGCTGTAATGATTTCTTACTCAAGGAGTAGTAATTTTATAAGCATTTTCTATAAGGCAAATGAAATTTGAACACTAGTTTGAGAACAACTCATGTCTGATGCAAACTGCATCCATCAGCACCCATGAAACTCTTTGGCTCTGCATTTCTTGCTCCCTGATGTATCAGATGACCATCCAAACCAATTTTGAGAGAGTAGCCAAGAAATGTACTGCTTGCTCCTTGCATGCTCCTAAACTGCCAAAAAAAATCATCTGCACAGTTCTTTTGGGCAAAGAGGTTTATTTACTCAAAATATTATGAGCTGAAAATTCCCTTTCCAAAGGGCACCTTTAACAGGTCTCCGTTGTTTAGAAATGTCTTTGTGTGAGCTTGGCAAGTAAACATGTTTGCAGGATTTAAACCGGTAGCCACTGCTATACCTTCAGTTCAGAACACTGATGTGCATCTGTCCTTTTTAAGAAGCTTAATACTCTCACGTACAAAATTTGCAAAACTTTGCAAAACACAGCTGTCTGTGTCTTAAGTTTCCAAAACCTTGAAGAATACCACAGCCTCATTAACCTCAGAAGGAACGTGAAATGTTACTTGGGAAAGAGGAATCTGGTTAATAGTTGCCTTTTTTGTTTTTTTTTAAACTTGCCCTGCCATGGCATTTAAGTCCAGAACAGGTCCTATGAATAGAAACTTTTCAGTGGGTGTTTGTGATTTTTCTCTCAGTTTATTCCAAGTCTTAAATTGTTACATATAAGACAGATCTGGGACATCACTCTGATGAGGTCCTTCATAAGCCTTGATAAATCAAGCCAAAAAACAGACCAGAATCTTTCCCTTCCCAACTAAGTGACCATCACTATGGGCATTTGTATAAGCTTGCTTTTGGAGTACTTTTCAGTCCAAAACAGAGCAGGGAAACATAATGCCATGTTGGAGAAAGAACACAGAGATGTCTGCTTATCATGTCCTCTATAAGCAAAAATAAACAGCCTTCAAAATATGTGGTGACAGACCAAAGAATGTTCAGAAGCAAAACTTCATGAAAAACAGACTTTCCTGACAACTCCTACTGGATAGAGGTCTTACATATTCCAAGTCTGATTTCAAAGGTATTTAATCATGTCATTCATCTGTCAGTTCCTGCCTCTTAGTAATTCTAACACTATAGCTTAACTTCAGCCAAACTGATTGGAGGGAGAGAGGTCTCTGAGGATATCAATCACGTGCAAGTTTCTTACAAGTAGGTAGAACTTGTAAGAAAGTACAAGTAGCGGGCATAGGAATAAATATCAAAAAATCCCCACCAAAGGAAGGGAAAGCAAGTGAGAGGGTAAGGCTGCCTAAGCAACAACAAGCAGGATTTATATAATGAGAAAGGGATTAAGAATATGAAAGGGGGGAATGTCTAGCAAAATGCTATATAGGAGCTTATATTAAAACAGTAGCACATCTTGACAAAAAGTTATAGGTAGTCATGCTTTCTAGGGCAGGTGTGAGGCCATTTCATGTTTTGGAATTAAAAATGCCCCAAGTGAAACCTTTTCCCTTTCTGATGTTTTGAAAGTATTTTACCAGTATTGGAGCATGCTTTGCATCTTTAGTTTTCACACAAGAAGTTCCTGAGAATGAGAGAGGTCACAGAATTGGCTAGAATGACTACTAGGAAAGCCAAAACTCAACATTATTTTTTCCCAGCTGGAAACCATCAAAATCAGAACATCTTCAACACAGACTAGGAAATGACTGAAAATAAATGGTTCCCTTTTGCAATACTTGAAGTCTGATCCAATAAAAACATTATACATAAAGCAGATAGGCATCTATCTGACCTGTTAAATTCACTGCAGAAAATTATTTCATTAAATTAGCAACACTTCCATGAGAAAAAAAATTGTGACTGTATTTTGAATAGACTGTACTGTGATTAGAACACAACTCGGCTAGAAAATTCCTAAAATCAAAACGTACTACATTGCTTCAACTTATTTAACATGCCTAGAAACAGTCTGTGGTAGGTTAAGCCTGGATGGCAGGTAAATACCTAACCATTCACTTCTTCCCAGAGGTACGAGGGAGAGAATCAGAAAGGCAAAAGCAAGGGGAGAAACCTCATAGGTCACGATAATTAAGTGAAAGGGGAAATAAAAAAACCCCAGAAACCAACTAACCATACATACAAATGAGGCAAGCCAAATCAATAACCACCAGCAGATCAATGGCCAACCTCAGCAACTGCTACTTTCTCCCAAATGATTGCTGAGCAAGATATTAAAGTATACAAAGTATCTTTTCAGTGGGTTTGGGTCAGAGGCTCCAGCTGTACCCCCTCACAACCTCCTGCCCCCCCCAGCCTACTTGCCAGGGCAGTAGAGTGAGAAACAGACGAAGCCCTGACACGTGTGAGTTCTATTCCGCAATAGCTAAAACACTGGCGTGTTCATCAACAGTTTGTCACAAGCTAAAACACAGCACCATATGGGCTGCTGTGAAGAAAATTAACCCCATTCCAGTCAAACCCAGTACCAGTCTGACCTGAAAAGTTCTTTAACATCAAGAACTATGAGATCTTTGCATTCAAAAAACATTGCTGGAATCACTCAGAGTAAAAAGTATGTGATTAATCTAAAGTTGCCTTTGATGTGTTGCTTCCATCTGTCCACACAAGAGAAAAAAGTATTCATATTTAATCCCAAACGGTTCCATTCAACTCTCAAAAAGATTTCTAGTGAACATTAGACACTGAATCACAAAGTTAAAACTGATAAACTATAAAAACCCTTCTGAAAGACCCAAAAGCCTTACACCCTTGTCTCATCCCTTCCCCACACTCTCAATGAAGCTTCCACTCAGCCTAGTTTTGATGTGGATTGACTCTAATCTCAAGTGATAATCAGCCAAGCAAGGTTATACTGTCAAGGCTATACTCAGGGGGAAAGATTAAATCCAGCAGTGCGTGAGTAGCTGGAACTGCTCTCCACAGTGTCAAGACCAGGCTGAAGCAAGAATGTAATTTATCACTCTGGATTATTCCCTGTAGGACCCGGGCTGACCAGGCTAAGCACAGCCTTCAAAACATGGTTTTCCTTATGCACCTACTGGGCTGAAACACACGACTAGCTGGATTAAGACTGTCATGCAGGAAGTATTGCAGGGGGAGTGTGATGGGAGGAAAGAGGGACAACATCTTCAAGGTTTATTCCACTAGGGATAACATATGAAGATCCTTCAGCTATTGCAGAATTGCTCAGAATCTGAGTCATCCCATCCTATCTTTTTGAAAGAGCTCCTGTAGGAGAAGCAATTTTTGGTAATGGAATACCTTCTAAATGGTCCATGCAAAGTATCCAAGAAAAGTAGATCTACTGCTGAATAATTGAAAAAATATTAATAAAGCATCTGTGCCTCCCCTGGAAAAATAAGGGAACACTGGTAAAAAAAACAAGTGAAAATGAGTGAGAGGAAATATATTAATAATACATGTCTTTTATCTGGTGAAGCCTCACACTACTCCAGATTCATCTCAATAGCTGTTCATGCTTGCTTAACATCAAGAAAAGACTGCAATTTGACAGATTTGGTGCTACATCAAAGCAGCAGAGCAGAAAAGAGTTGAGGCTAACAATCTCTCATAGCCAGTGGAGATGAAGTGCTTGCACAATACTAATAACTGTGGGGTATTTTTTCCTCCCCTGCAGACACTGAGAAGGTTGTTCCCAGAGACAAACACAACTCAGTCCTCCAGTCCTGAAATTTCAAAAATAGTAAAAACTGATCACATCTCAATTATAAAACAGTCCACTGAGATCACAACAGAATCTAGACAGCAATGCTGTTCTGTGGATGCTGAAGCACATGCCATGCATTTCTGAGTACACTAGGTTTTATAAGACACAATTGTTTTCAAAAAGACTTTTCCATACAACAAAGTTGAAATGTTTAAAGGGGAAATGCCAATCTTATATTTCTTATATCATTCTAATGAATCTGAACATTTCAAAAACAGAGATGACACCTTCCTCTAAAAGGGAAAAGATTCATAATGCTACTTTTTTACTCCAATGGACAAAAGAATTTGATAGCCTACAGCTTCAATTCATCGCATCTCCATCACCTTCTCCATCTTAAAATGTAAATCCTCTTCCAGGAAAGGACTACAGTTGCCATCTCAGTCAGATGGTAAGGGTGCTGGTGATTTATACTTTGTTATTAACTGAGAAGAGATAAAGAAGGCTGTTATTGCCTGCAGGTCATTGCCTCTTCTGCCACTGCCCGGGAAACTAAAAGGTAAAGGGGAGAGCTGGAAGGCAGAGAACAGACAGGCAGAGACCTAGGCTTTGAAAGGCCTCTGACAGGACCTCTTAAAGCTTTCTTATCTGCAAGTCAAACACTCACAGGCAGGACAGACAGACTGGGTTGAAAATTTGCTGGACAACTTGGCTCTAAAAGTGACTGATGGCACCATGCCTGACTTGCAGTTCTAACAAGAGAGCACCCCAAGGACAGGTAGCGGGGCCTTTATTGCTCAGCATGGTCACTAATCACTGACATGACAACACAGAACACACCCCAAGAAGACAAGCAGGTCACACTCCACTGCTGAAGTGGCCAATACAAGAAATTTCAGGACCTTAACACAGACCTCTGACCTGGAGGACTGGGTCAGAAGGCAGTTCATGAAGCTCAACAAGGAGCTGTGCTGAGTTCAGCAGAAAAGATCAAACAAATCTATGCTGGGAATAATAGCTGTGCTGAAATTCATCCAATAGTTACGTGGGATAGCAGGCTGAGTGAAAGCCACAAGCAGTTTAGGGTAAAGTTGATACTGCTAATAAGTATCACCTCTCTACAGTTTTCAAGCAGTACTTTTCAAAGTATTTCTTCTGCTGTTAGCAGATTCATTCTCCTATGCAGTGCTCATTAATATGGTCACCAGTGCAGTAACAGTCTCAGAACTTGCAAATAAGAAGGAAATAACTTAATTAACAAGCTGAAAATAGTTGGGGGCTGAAGGCTATAACTTTAAAAAATGAAACCACAAGTTACAACTCAATCACCATAACAGAACAGCTTAAGGAAGACGTGTGGGGACTGTTACTTGGTTTGAACTTGAGCTCCACAAAAGAATCTCAAATCACATTTTCTTATAGCAGGTTGAATTGCCTACATGCTAGTTAACATAAATTAAAATACTTATTCTTACAGTAAAAATGACTGTCACATTAGAGCCAAACTATGCTAAGAATTCAAGCAGTGATGCTTTAAATACTTTGTTATTACCAAGTGCCATTTCCCTGACCACAAGCTTACTCCAGTCTACCTTGGTTATATTTCACTTACTAATACTTTCAAATCCTGCTCCTCCCTCCGCCAAAACATCATCATTTGAGAGAAAGTACAAGGAACAACCCTTACTATAGCAAAAACATATCAGTAAGTATTTTGAGCAGCAATGAGGTCTAAATCTGCTGAAAGCAACTTCAGAAACTGGTAACAAATATGTGTTACCTCACAACTATTAAAGAATTAAAATTGGGGGGGGGTTTAGCTTACTAAAGCATTTGCAATGTTAGCGGCTTAAATCAAATTTAACTTAGGTTTAGATTTGTATTCACAGTTATGAAGCAAACTTTCAAAATACTGATCCAGGACTCAGTCCTACTTATCGACTCTAGAGCTTCTGCATATTAATATATGTTTGTAAACCACAGTATTTCAGCAGGAATCTAGGGCAACACAGGCACTAGTCCTTAAAAAACACCAGCAGCTGTTGGCAAACTAATTGCACAACTGTTCAAAACAGAATATTTCTTCTTAGTATGTTTTAGCAAGATGCAAGATGCTACAGAAAATAGTGCCCTACTTCACCTTTGGAATTACTTCACTTAGGACCCAAATACCTGAGTGAATGTGACAGCATGTTATAGCTAATATAGGTCATTCTCTGCTTTTTTATCCCTTCTACTGCCTTTAAAACACCTAGAAAATAGTACCTTAACTAAAATTATAGAGGGGTTTTTAAGCTACTGAGTGGAGCAAAACTATTAGCTCAGAAAAAAACAGAAACTCCAAGAAAACCAGAAAGTATTTCTTTTCTGGATAAGTTCGAGAGACTGACAAATTGTCTATTAGAAACATTTCTGATCACCTCATCTGATAAAAGTAGCCACCAAAATCAAAAATTACAGGGAATAACATCAAGGATAAAGATACTCAGTGGCTTCCATTTGAGAAGACTTAACTGACAAAGTTCTTCACCTTATAAAGCAAGCAGCTAAGTTGGGATCATGACACACAATCTTTAAAAAGATAGAAAAGGCATATAAAAAGCAACTATTTAAAACAACACAGGCATTAGCAGACAATTAAATTACCCAGCAGATGTTTGAAAGCAAATAAAAGAAATTACCACAGAACTCATTGCCAAGAATATCAAATCAAAAAGGAAAAGAGCAAATCAACAAATCAGGGTCTAATAAAAATGTGTAAGTGTAATCACTATCTCAGGAAACCTTTCAGACGCTGCCTGATGGAGTGGGACAGCAACTGAAGTGGGCACCTGTCCTTCATTTACAGTCATCAAATAGAATCACTAGAGCTGCAAAAGATCCCAAAGATCATCAGGTCCAACCATTAACCAGGCACCACTGCGTTCACCACTAAACCATATTCCCAAGTGCAACATCCACGTGCCATTTGAGCACTGTCAGGGCTGGTGCTTTCACCACTTCCCCAGGCATTCTATTCCAATGCCTGACTATCCTTTCAGTGAAGAATTTTTTCCTAATATCTAACCTAAACCTCATCCTAAGCTGAATTACCAGTCATAGCTGGAAGGGATACACAAGGATCACCCACAAGTCCAATTCCATTTTTAAGGACTACCTATAGTCTGAAGGATTCCATTTGTATCACCTACTACCTGAACATCAGAGACTCAGATCAGCTCAAGGTTTCCCCAGGCATTTTAAGTGTTGGTTAAAAAAATGCTGATATAATGACAAACAGGAGCAACAGAAAGGGAAAAGGGAAAGGGAATGAAAATTATGAAAGGTTTAATGCACTTGTGCACTGCAGTGCTAGGCAGTGTGTAAAAAAGTCATACAACACAGAATGCAGGCAAGGAAGTTTTCACACTCCTTGTATGTTTGTTTGATGCTATAAGGGAAGTCATCATACAGAGCTGAAGTCACTTTCATAGCACTTGGACTGCTGAGGACACGTAAGTTTAAATTAAGAAAGGAAAGGGATACAAACAATACTTGTCAGAGTTTTCAAAAGTACTTTAAGAACATTTCGCAGAACAAAAGGCAGAGATTACCAAAATAAAAATGGTTTAGTGTTGCCAATTCTCATATTACAGAAAATCATTAACTAGGCTAATGAGGGCTGACATCATCCAATTTTAATGAAAATTACCACATTTTTATGAGGGATGTGGACGGATATTAACTGTATAAAGGAATTTCCAAAATAATATAGAAATATTAAGAAAATATGCAATATCAACAAGATTTTACAGCTTCATGATCCGCAAGTCAGAAATGAATCGCAGCTCTGTAGCCTGTAAGTTAACACTTCATCTCTTTCTACCTTTCAAAAGAACGTCCTCACAGACTTCAAATCTCGGAGAGATAAGGAAGCTTTGCCAAATTCTTGGAAGCAGACACCAGCATTGTCCCGGTTTCTTAACCTGAGCCAAGCACATTGTGCACAGTAGAGGGCAGCAGTTCTCCACTGCCACGCGAAAGCATTTTCCTGCTTTGCAACAGCAGCATTGAAAGGTAAAAAGGCAAAACCCTAAAGTATATTCCTTTTTCCAAAGCCTTCTTTCTACAGAAGCACACTTCACACTCTACAAAGACAAAAAAACCACCTCACTATGATATCCAAGCATCAAATCTGAACTAAAAACAAAACCAGAGAAGAAACAAGTTGATTCTATCAGAAAGGTTTTCATTTCCTTCGTTACAGGCACAATCTGGTGCCCAAGTAGTTTCAACACGTTGTTTACATATTGCAGTACACTGGTGAGCCAATGCATGAAACCTCATTTATCCTCAGAATGAACATAGGAAGAAACATTTTAATTAATGGTAGAAAAAGTAAAGGTTTTCAGATTGCCAGCTAGCAGTCACAAAGTTGAAACAATTCTATTTTGAAATTAACTTTCCTGTTCAAAGTTATCAGATACTTTACAACCCAGTGACAGGAGAGGTACATTCGAATATGCTACAAATGATGCTTACAGGATTTTAGATGACTAAAAATCTTCATTTTTGGATCCAACCCAATCTGATGCTTTTCGTTCAAAATGAAGCAAAATGAGACAGATTTTTCTGCTACTTGTCTCAAACAACCGAAATACATAATAAACAACTTAATATGATCTTTAAAATCATCCAGCTACATCATAATGAGCCCATGTTATCTACATTATTGCTATATAAAAGCCTTTTATTAACCAACTATTTTAGCAATAAGGATCCTTTTGATTTCCAGCTTTAATTTATTTTGGATTAATTCTTACTGTTCTCATTTCAATATCATCTCATTTGTAAAGTCACCATCATCTTTTGGTTTTGGAAACATATTCCCTAAGTTGTCAAGACAGACTTTTCCAGGTTTTTTGGTTTTTTTTTACCTCCCCCTCCTTCCCAGACAGCACTTTCCTCACCGCTCTAATAGTACTTCCAGCTGCGTATGTACAATTTGCAGTGACACTTACATAACACATAGAACAGAACTTTTCCATCTCCTCAGAAAGCCCTGATAGCCTCCAAAGAGTATTTCAATCAATCAAAATAAGGTCAGGAACACTTATCAAGACCATGCAGCTTCCAGCCCAACTACAGACTTCTTTCCAGTCACCTGAATTATAGTTCCTAAAACCAGCTGTGTACATCAGATCCTGTAAACAACCTATTAGTAAGTTAGGAAATAGAGAAACTGATCTATTTCTCACCATACAAGTGATGTTTATTTCCAGGAAATTTTCTACAAATAGCTTTTAAGATGCATTTATTAGTAACGGATCACTAAGTTAACTACTTCTCCTCATCCCAAATGGAATTTTTATAGCATATAACAATTTTATAGCATAAACTTCAATTTTTTTAAAAGTGGCTGGCTAAAGTATTCCCTAGCCATCTCCTTAGCCTGAAGGAATATGAAATCCAGCAGGTAAGAAGGATTGATTTGATGTAATAAAGTAGTCCTACTTCTGCCTTTTTTAATAACTGTTATTATTGAACTTAATTACAAATAGCAGCAGAAAGGTGATTTGGTTGGGGGGGTTCTTTTTTAAATGAACTGCAACTGCATCATCACTTCAGACTACTGAATTATGATGGAAATTTCTTCTTCATTTTGAGTTTGGAGTTTTTTTGAGGAAAACTGTACCTGAATTAACTATTATTGTGCTTTTCTAAACTAAAGCTGAAGCAACCAAAGTAGATTTTTCAGATTCTGTCACGATAAATGGTTGCATTTTACCAAATGTGAATGGCCTGGATTTGATTTTTTTTTTTTCCCAAATAGAAAAATAGCAGACCGAAGAATAAGATGGAAGTCTCCCTCTGGGTAAAACATTTACAAAAACATACAGGAATATACTACAAGTCAAATATGCACAGTTTTGAATTACTACATATTTTCAAAGAAATAAAGAGTGTACAAAAGTAAAAGGCTATCTTTTAATTACAGAAGAAAACTGAACAAGGTTCATTATTATAACACTCTAAGGACTTCAACAGAGCTATTATACAGATAAAAAGTCCAAGTGCAAGAAGCAAGTGTTCAGTTCCAGATTCAGTGCTACCACGTTGGCCAACTCAACACCCCAGCAGCTGGAAAGCCCACGTCAGAAGAGCCTTTGGAGTCTGCTTGAGAGAAAAACTCTGGAGCTTGAGATACAGCTCTTGCACAACTTGTGTCACCTGCACAACATGCAAACAAAGCACTCCTCAGCAGTGGTGTCTTTACCAGGTAATAAAGACACCCTAAATGCAGGTGGCTAAACACAACTATCACACAATTTTTCCAACAGGCAAGAAAGAGGAGTTAGAGAGAAGAAAGAATTCCCTGCAGTGGTGCTCCATCTCAATGCCATGTTTGAGAGAACTGTGAATGGTGGCTGGCACATACAGCCCCACCAAGATAAGGAAAGAGCAAAAATGTCCTCAACATATATTATATGTGGGCACAATTAAGCTCACTGTTAAAGCACAAAGACTGAAAGAAGGAATTAATTATTGTTCTAATGTTTTCACAGAGTGGAGGGTAGGGAATCATTCTTCCAGGCAATATGGGTTTGTCACTAAAACCCCCTAAGGCCTGTTCATTCTCTGTTGGGCATTTAGATGAATTCAGAAAATGCTGATGGATTCCTGCCCACATTGACCTTTAAGACAGCAGCTCTCAGTTTACTTTTAGTATGCATTAGAATTTCATTAAAGTGTATTCTTCCCTTCTCCAAAGCCAAGATGTGGCAGTGTATGGTCTTCAACAAAACATGTCTTAAAAACATACAAACCTATCAAGGCTGAATATCACATAGGCATGGCCTCCACCTGCATATGTTTTCAATATTTTATCTTTTTTTGATCTGATAAATACCAGTCCTAGGAATGAGATTCAAGCAATGTTATTCCCACTTATGAAAGTATGAGTAATACCCCCTGACAAAACATCAGACTATGATTAAGCCTCAAATAAAGTGTAAAAACACCCCTCATGTTAACAAAGCCCTGGTGCAATGCACTACATTGACAAAAGAGCTTCCAGTGATGAAGCACACTGCTGGCTAGTAAAACAAATCTGACGAGCAGCATACCAGATAATCAGTCAGTGAGCTCAGCCATCCTGAAATCTCACTTCAAATAAGAGAGGAAGCCTTTGGGTTTGTTGCCATCAAGAAATCTAAATGTCTCTGTCTACTGAAGGAATCGTGTTGGAGACCATATGCCCAACTATGAACAATGTTTATTCACCCACTGTTTTCTCCCACTGTTTTCATTACATCAGGAAACTATGCCAAAGTTGTTCACTCAGAGTCCAGTTCCATGAGCAACAGCCAAACTGAGCAAACATTTTGATTCTGCTGCAGAAAGAATCACTGCTCTTCTCACCTTCTCCTTCCAAAAGTATTGAGCTGTTAAGTCTTACCATTTTACTTGCCTTTTCACAGGCATCTGAGTCACTTTAACTGCTCAAGTGTTAACAACTCTCCATTCCAGCAGCTCTCTTCCAATAGGTCTAGTACTTAATTTGACTTTTCCACCAGCTGTTTTCACTCAATAGTCAGCAGAAAAGCATACAAAGTTCTACCAGGTTCCTAGCAGGTGAGCAGTGAACAAAAGAAGGTAGAAGCATTCTCAGTAGCAGCAACTGGATTTCTCATAAACTTCATTACTTTATGAAGCCACAGATTGAATTATTTTCCCATAATGAACAAGGGCAGCAAAGCAAAAGTGATCAGGAATGAATGCTTCACCACTCTGCTGCCATTAATTCTACCTAGCAAATTACTCAGGTTATGATCATCAGCTCCTCCGAAATAAACCCACAGAGTTCCAGGCAGGCAAATGGAGTTATGAAAATGCTTTGAAGGGGTCTTATTTGTAGGACTGATTTCATGATGCTGTTCTCCTTTTTTACTACTGTATTCAGCATCTCTAGTCTAAACATATTCCACACCATGTTCTCAGAGTCAGTCCATCACCCAGAACTGGTGCAATAACCAAATGTAACTAATTTGTCATTTGTTATTTCTAGTACTAATTAGCAGCTTTTACATTTAAAACAGAAAGATAAATAAGTACAAACACACAATGACACAAGAGCTTCCTGTAAGATTCAGCAGCTTCACATAAACATCTCAGGTGCATGGTATCCAGTTTCTTTGAGTGCACAAACTCCAACAAATACAAATATCACTGATGTCTCTGCCTGAATAACTGCACAATCCTAATAACTTTTGGGTTATCAGTGAAATGACTGTATACTTGCAGCCATTCAGAAAGAGCAAGAAACAAAAGTAAATAAAGATTATCTTAGGAGATGCTCTGTATAGGAAGCAAACACCACAGATTTATACCTTTGTTTTGTATTCTATGTGCATTTTGATGAGACTAGACAATCCATGTAAGGGAAAGCCAAAGAATACCTGACCCAGGAAGTTCTTGAGTCTTAAACTGCTGTTGGCTGGGAGAATACCAAATAACATGTTAACAACAGGAGACCTCTGAAATCCAGAGAATCCCCTTAGAAAAGTTAAATGTAGAAAGCTTGTAATGCTTGTAATCAATACATAGTAAGACTAAACCTCTACTAACAATTTGCCTTAAGTTAGTCTATTTTCTCATACTTTCTCAGTACAGTTTTTCAGATTTTGCATATCAGGTCCTTTTATGATTTCCTCTATCATCACACTCTGCCACCTTCATCATTCTTGGTGTCATCACTTATCACCTTCAAACGTTCATCTTTAAAACTCAAAGAAGCCACCTTCAGGTCCATCCATAAAATTCAAAATATAGTATTTCTTATGTTCTTTAGCTACAACCTCTAGATTTAACCAACCTCATGCTATCTGATGTTGCAGTGGGCTTCTTTATTTGGTTGAGATTAGAAACATGACCTCCTGCCAAAGTTCATTCTGTGTATTAAAACTTCAGATTTTAAGGGTTCACAACCACAAATACAGGCAGTTGGGACATCATTTCTACTGGCATGACCACAGGATCAGTATTCTCTGCTTGTACTCCTCAGTGGTTTTGTCAAATACCCTTTAAACCAACTAGAGCATACATTCCTCACACACTTGGTCTCCTATTCCACATGAAAGTTATCCAGTCTTTTAGACTGCAGACAAACATCCTTGATTTTGACACTCACCAACTTTGTAGTAGGCAGATGTTTCTTTGGCATTGCATTATATGTGAAGATTACGTGCAAGAGCAATTTCATACCCCCTGCTGATGCTGCCAACATTGCACCCTTTTTTTCACTTCCCAAAGCTTTTGTGACTGATTCTGCACCCATTTCTTCAACACTCTAACCAAATGACATATCCAAGTCAAGTGATTTACTACCAGCATTACTCAAATGACTCACCAGATAACTACGTTTTACCCAACCAAATATGTTTGGAAAGCAATTTGCATTTTAGTGAGGACATGGAATGTTGGCAAAATGAAGTTCTTGGCCAAAACCCATCATGACACATGACACATCATTCACATGTGCCAACTTGGAAGGGCTACTGTGTCTTATTAAGTACTGAAAATATTTCTTAAGCTTTCAATGTAATAATTTCCCATACAACTAATTTACATCTCTTCTACAATTTTAAATTCAAAGTTCTGTGTTTTGTTCCTCCACTTAAGAAAGCAAATTCCTTTGGGCTCACCAAGTAATTTCTTCATCAAGAGCTTTTAATTGTTTCTGTTTTCACACAATTGCCTCTCACATTTTATTTCCTACCAACATTGAAGGTTTCAGGTTTTACACATGCAGTACTTCTAGAAGATTAAAACTTGCATTGCAATCTCTTTTTATGTTCTTCAAACACTTATTAGATCTAGAATATAGGATCAAGTACAGTGGAAAACCACCACGATGGTCATTTGGCTGAAGCACCATGAAGAAAGGTTCAGGGGACTGGGCTAGTTCAACCTGGAGAAAGGCGCTCAGCAGGAGCTGATAACAGCCTTCTCATGTCTCAGAGGAGACACTAAGAAAACAAAATCTGGCCCTTGTGCACAGCAGGAGGACAGACTGCTTTAAACTGAGACAGGATGAGAGGGTTCACAAAACCTAATCAAAGCCCTAAGTGGCCTGGTCTAAGTTGATGCTGCCCCTGCTTTAAGCAGATGGTTGGACAAGATCACTTCCAGTCCAAATTCAATTATGCACAATTCATTTGAGGGAAACTCCAAAAACTGACAGTAACAACCATGGGCCTCTGAACTACAGTGAAACACACAACCAAGCGAGGAAAGTTGCAGGAAGCACACAAATTCAGTGTCACCTTTGCCACTTCAGCCACACCAGCTGTAGAGGTGCTCCTGGGGTCAGGCACCCTGCAGCCACATCTCCGTGCTCACTCACAATTTACGAGGCCTCATGTCTTAAGTTTAACAACTTAGAAAAAAAACCCCATTCATCTTTCTTCCTTAGTGATAGATTGATGCTTCCCCTCTCCTGACATATAGGATTTTGGCTATTGTCAGAAACAAGGACTGGACTACAATGATACTGCTCTGGTGCAGTCCAGGCCAGATGCTTCTTAGTATTTTGAAATAAAAATGGTACAGAACAATTGTTTTCCCATACTAGTCAGACTATAAATATTTAAAGTAATTTTAGATCATTTTCATTTTAAATTCAAGTGCTTTACTGAAAGTATACTATGGAACAAACAAGATAAGAATAACTGCTCAAAAATTGCTTTTTCTGGAAAAATCAATGATTTTTCATATTCTGTATTTTTAAATGCCATGAACTCATTTAAAACTGTGACTTAAATAAAAATCATTACTGTAAGCTCAGCCCACGTGCCTGCTCTTAATAGTATCCATGGTTGCAGTGATGCAAATTTGCCTACCTACATAAAACCAACGTGCCCACATAGGGAGGAAAAAATACTGTATTAATCAGTACTCTTTGCACTGGATTTGAGCAAAGCAAACCAGTTAGACCTTTGAAGACAGGACAGAAATTAGTATAAGGACTCATTCACCCATTTTGACTAGATCTTAATCCTGAATTAAGCAAAACAGAAATAGCAATGATCAAATTACAAAAGATTTCTCAAATCCATTGAAAAATTCATTTTGCTGTCCAAATGCTTCTTTTCCCTAGTCTTTCGAAAGAGTAACAATGAATTAATTCAAATACTCCTCCACCCAAGGTGTAGAAAGGGAAAGCATTTAACAATTTTGGTAATCCTATCACACATTACTTTAATGCTGATATCAAAATTGCCTTACTTCTATATGGTGGTTTTCCTTAATGTTTGAAAAATAGGTTCATGCACAAAACCAAGGAACGTACTTTTCATTAGACTACAACTTCCACGTAATCAGATACACACAAACACAGGGAAACAGAAGTTCTTTTACAAGCCCTACTTTAAACAAACAGCTTTACTTGAAGCTACAAGGTACTGCAGCAGCATTTAGTTCAATGAGGCCAAAACTTCACATGAAGCAGGCAGGAAGGATTAAGTGCTGATAACCCCAGGTGAAAATGCACAATCAGTCTAAGCTCATGGAATACTATGCTGTGCAGAGATGATCTCTCCCTCCTGCATTTCTGTGAGCAGTCTCACTTTCTTAGCACTCATAGAGCTAGGCTAATCATACTAAAAACCAACTTTTTTTGTTCCATAGAATATGTTTTTTGTTGGCTTAACTTTCCACATAAATTTTCTTTCTGCTCTTAGACAAGTACCTATGGGAAGGTGAACAAATGCACAAAAAAAACCTAAAGTTGAGCAGTTTAATTATAAAAATGACAGCTCTGCCTCTCCCTTTTTTAAAATGAGTACAGTAAAATTAAGGTACACATCAATATAATTGAAGTTAAGCAACTAATACCCAATTCCAATCTCACTGTACAAAAGAGAATATTCTAAAATAAATAAAGCAGAAATGCCACAAATAAATATCACTCAAATGTGATTTGAAAGCGTATGTTTCACTTCCAAAATAACCAGAAAGACTCCTTTGCTAGTGAGAGACAAGGTAATTTCACTCATTCCAGTTAGCCTTTGCTTCCTTGTGTCAAACAGTCTGGGAAGCATCTTGATCTTTTCTTTTATAAAAGCTATCATTTAATCCACCTAATATTCTCAATGATGTGCAGTTTTATTTTACTTCTTGAAAAGGATGTTTGTGAAAGCAAGTTTTATGGTTTCAAATTATCCAGAAGAATGCTAGAAATCAATTAGTTTGTCCAAAAAAATTCAACTAGGAACTATTTAAACATCCAGGGAAAAGGGGGCAATATAGAACAAGTTTGCCACTTGAAGGAAAATAAAAAGCCTCCAAGAAACCAAACTCACCGAGTCAATATTTCGGAAGCACAGTACTAACATATTAAATTTATGCATCAGGTTTTATCTTTAGCAGTTACAAGTGTACTGTATTAAAACCAAACTTACATAAAACTTTATCCTAGCACAGAAGTAATGACACTAAGTTATCCAGGTGTCTTCATCTCAAAGCAGCAAGATATCAAAATAATAAAGCATCTTGAAATATATCAATCCCTAACACAACTTGCCAGATTCATCTTCTTCTTTTTGATGATTATTTAAATATGTCCTGATAAAGGTTATGTAAAACATCATTTGGAATTCCTTATTCTGGAAAAAAGCAAACTACTATTTTAGCACATTTAAAGAGAGTTAATTTTTTATAGAAGAGTATCTTACTGCAGAATGAGGGTAAAAAATATCATTCTACTACACTTGTGTTTTTCAATATATGCATCATTAGCTCTTCAAAGAATTAACATCTATGATTGTTCCTAGCAACAATTACAGAACTTCTTTTGACGATCTGTGCAGCTTAAAGCATAAAAAAAAAAATCAACATGAGAAAACCATCAAGACATTTTCAATACAGGTAGCAAAAACCTGGAAGAAAGATTCAACTTCCAAGATTGTAGGCATTAATGAAAAGCTTTATCATCTTACCTTTGTTGTTACAATGCATAAGCAATCCATCGTTTCAGCATAGCAGGTATATTTCCAAGCATTTAAAAGGTTTGTTTTCAATCACAGCTAAACACCATCTCAACAGAATGAGAAAAAGCACACTTATTTAATAGTCAAAACAGTAGAGTGAGTGCCAGGTTTCCCTTTGGATTCATTCAGAGGTAGAAACACCGTGGATAAAAAGCAGCAGGCTATAATACAAGTGCTTTAAGTTTCATGAAAGATTCTTAACCTATTTTGGTTATCTATGTCTGTAAAACTTCTGTGTATCCTTGAAAATATTCCACAAAAGATGTCAAATGCTGTTCCATACCAGTTAAGTACCTCCTCGTATTCTATTTCATATACTCCTCTGTCAGGATTACCTAACACATGAGCATCACAGGGAATCATTTGATGAAATGCAATACAAAATTATTTTACAGCAAAAAATCTCAATTCAGCTTTTCTTAGCTGGTTACAATTTCTAAAATGAAGCGTTTGTTCAAAAATAGTTTTGGTTGCAAACAAGTATTTCTCCTCTAACGTCATTTCAGCATTTGCAGACTGCAAAATAACTGATTTCCTAAGCAGTAATGAATGGAATATTCCATGTAGATCAGGGAGAGAAGAAAGTGGCAAGGAAAGAGTAATGCATATTGCAAGAGAAATGCTATTTTGAGCCTTGAATTAACCTAGAATTTCATTTCCTTTTGTAAGGCTGTAATGCAGTGACAAAGCAAAGTTTGTATGCGCAGACATTGTCTTCTCAGCCTAATTAGCACGGCTGGGAAAAGTCTGACACTTGGGCACAAAAAAACCTCCTATGTACTCTGAAACACTAACCTGACAGTTTCATACAGTGGTAAGAACCTTATTACATTAATCTCCCACAAGAGGCATTGAAAGCCGCTAGTAAACTCAGTTCCCACTATCTTGTCCTATTAGGTCTCCCACTAACACCTTTGCTGCAAACACAATGAAGTATATTGAAAAAACTCAGTAAGTAATTTCAAGCTATTAAATCTTATCTGCATCATTTTGGTTATAGCCCAAGATGCACAACTAGTGAAACTGACTGAATTTTGCATCAGCAAACAACTCTAGAATATAAGGTGTATCTAGAGCATTCCCTTTAAGCTTTCTGCAACTTTGCTCCACTTGATTCCCCAGCTCTGCCATATATACTGGGGGGGGACAGGAAGTGTGGGGCTACTGAGCGGTGGGGAGGGTGACCTGATATATAACGAAACTATCATTTCCAAAATTCCACATTTTATTTTGTGGGCAGGTAGCACCTTTATAGGACAAATTTAAACCATTCAGCCGCCAAGACAATGATTTTTACCTTGTGTGTCCAAGTCAAGTCAGAGATATTTTTCATTTTTACACTCTCTATAAGATCTGTGAAGAATTTCTACTGTGAACACCTAGGTGAAGTTCTCACTGCTACAAAGCGTCAGTGGGAAAAATATACATCTTTTAGACTCATAAGGCTGACCCCAGACAGAAGGCTAAAAGTTCTAACTTCAAAAAGTAAAAAACCACCAGTTAAGCTGATGGAACAGTCCTGTGTCAGCACATGGGAGGGGGGTGTTTAGTTACATAGCTGAATGCACACAAGGTACCTCACAAAGAAATTATCCTTGCATTTCCCAAGTCTTCTTTGGGAAAACTGGAAGGTTCAGAGAAATTAACAATGTGCAACTATCCAAAAAGTTGAAGAAAATTAAGGAAAGATTTTTAGGTTACTTTGCACATGTCAAGTGTCTAGCCCAGAAACATCTTCAATGACTAATACTAGACATGTAGTCAGTCCAAATGTACATTTCTTGCACAAACAGCTCCAGGAACCCCAATAGCACACGGAAGCTTGGCTTGTCTCTCATGATCTGTTCTTGAAGGGCAAAGATTAATGATACCTTTTCATCACTGAAATGTCTCTCAGCCACCTTGCTTCAAGATTAAGTTTCTGCCAACTAACCCTGGCTACAACTACCTTATGTTCAGAATCAATCACTTCTATTCTCCTCAATTTTTTGTTCTCCTGCCTTCTTTGAGACTCTTTCAGAACTAAGGATCATTATCACACCATTTTTTTTCCTCCCCCCTTCACTACCATCCTTCTAGCAAGACCAGAGACCCATTAGTCTTGTCATAGTAATCACATAACTTCCTTCAGGTTGCCAATGCAGACTATGAGGTGTAGAAAAGAGACTTATACAGAGAGGTGAGGAAAAGGTATTTCTTTGCTGAGGATTTTTGGATCAAGCTGCTCATCGTGAACAAGCACACCAAACACTTCAGAGCAGACTAAGTCATCTCATAACAAGTACTGATGTATCAATACAAGTATTGATTGAAAAGTAGTAATGCATGCACTGCACATATCAGAACAGCAGGTACAACCAAGCTACATTAGAGCCCTTTACCAATCACTGCACCCCTGCAATGGATTAAAAGACCTTCTGGTAACTGTACATGATTCTCTCAAGACTCATCTTCAGCTAAGAATGTCCACACACAGGAACAAAAAAAAAAAAAAAAAAAAAAAGATCCTAATCACATATTCCCTACTGGTGGTGGGAAAAATGGTGTGGCAAACACCAATATACATTTTCATAAATATAATGCACAGATAGATAAGCACTCAGAGAAAATAGCACTACACATAAAAAAAGTATTTCCTAGCCCAGAAGCAGTTTCTGCAGACTTTTCTCTGGAAATACTGCATGTACAAGAAATAGACATTCAAAAAAGACTGACCAAGACTCAAACATTCAGGCAGTTCAGCATTCACATAAGAAAAAATAATACAGCTTTTTGAAGACCAATGTTAAAACTCCTTGAATGAGTAAGGTGTGTTAAATTTTAGAGGTCAGAATAAAGTTTTTTCAAAATCAGAATTCGGTAAGAAAACCAGAACTAAAACTACTGTAATTAAACAATGTAATAAAGTAACTTAGAAACTTCTTTCCTTTAAATTTTATTGTGAGAAGCAACAGAAATACATTAAAGAACACACCAAAACTTGAATCAAAATAATGAAATGCATAAAAAGTTATACTTTTAATGCCCTGAAGAGTAAGACGTTTCCACAAAGTGCTGTTAACCATTAAAATAACTTAATCTGCTGAATTTGTGAGAAGTATTGTACAATGTCACTCGTCTTTATTAAAAATAAATCTTTTTGTCCTGTCAACTCCAAATGATCTCAGTAACAACAAGTAACAACTATTCAATACAGCTCGGCCAGAAGGAAAAAGTGCATTTCCATTCACCATTATTCATGGCATTAATATTAAAAAGTAAAGGATGACTCTCATGTGAAAAACACAAAGGCTGGGTTTTTTCTTGCCTTGAATTACTTATGAATTCTTTCAGGTTATGTTTGGCAGTCACTTCTTGTGCCTTCACAGGTTTATTCTTTTTCCAGTGTGGGAGATTCTATGTACAAAATCACCAGATAACTAAATAAAGGAAAATTCATGCACAGATAAACTACGCACAGAAATAAATTATGCAAATGAAAACAATGCTTTAGAAAATACTGACTTTTGTGGGTAAGTAATTTCATCTATCCACAAATCTAAAAGCACATATGGTTATTTAAATGCTAATTTGGTCTTGGATTCTACGAGAAAGCCACATAACACAGAGCTGTCACAGGTGTAACCAGAGAAGCAGGCTCAGCTCAGCTTCGAAAGGGGATGTCAATTGCCCAAGCTCAGCATATTTGAGGGGACGTATCAAAGACTCAGTAAAGATCAAGCACTATCATCAGTGCAAGCATTTTCTCAGCTCCTTTAGTAAAGAAAGCACGAAAAGTTTAAGATGTCGTAACCTGATTTATCTAGCTACCTTTGAACCTCGCTGGAAGATGTAATTATACAAGTTTATAAAAAACATAATTACATTTTTAATAATTGAATGTGTAAGTTCTCTGTTTACTTTGGAATTGAGAATGGCAAATTTTTAGAAATAGCAGGCTTTTATTACTTGCGTACATGTCCTGAACTGAGCATGGGGATTTGGTTCATTTAGTTTTGCATTCAGTTTGACCAAAAGCCTGCCCCTGGAAGACTTTTTCAGCTTTGGTTCAAGACTTACATTCTTTTCTTTGTACAAACAGCCTGGATCTCAAGAACCGAAGGCAAAATAGACAGCAAGCCAAATACCATTTCCTCACTGTAAAGTTAAAACAGAGAAAGCAATGAGGCTCCTGAGTAACCCAGGACTATACACTACTAGGGGCTAAAATAAAACGAGCACATCACACGTGCAGAGCAGGAGTTGATACAAGTAATGGGCGATACACACATACAGTTACAAGCATAAAGGCCCAGTATGATAACAGGGAGTGCAACAATCAGACATAGCATATCATCAAGCTAGTCAGTACTGGATCTTTATAAATATTAAGGCAAAGAAGGTATTTGAACATAGTACAATAGGTTAGGGATTTTCATAGGAACAGCTTGGTATTACAACAAGTAAGACTGACTTTGTAAAGCCCAGGTGAAGACATTTCAGTTAAAATTGACAAACACAAAAACAGAACTAGAGCATCTTGCACTTTAATAATGCACCCCACATATGCAGGTA
Source organism: Atrichornis clamosus (assembly GCA_013400975.1). Lineage (NCBI taxonomy): Eukaryota > Metazoa > Chordata > Aves > Passeriformes > Menuridae > Atrichornis > Atrichornis clamosus. The sequence continues at coordinate 21,727 of WBMZ01000621.1, read as the reverse complement.
TCTCAAGACCTGCTCTAAGATCCTGATTAGCTGCTTGATGTACCATTTCATTCTGAATATAGACTGCTACTGATTAAATACTGATTTTTTCATTGCACTAGAAACCAGACATCCAAAATTTTTTCCTTCAGACTACCTCAGGTCATCTTATTAAGAAGTTAGACAAAACAATCAAAATTTTACAAAGGTTAAGAAGACATTACTGCTTGCCTTGAAAACAAAGCCAATTCCCATATTGTAGGTGAAAATGAGGTTAGCTTAACTTTATCCCTTTTCAAAATATTCATGTTGATGGATACTGAGCAAAGCGCACACAAACCTGCAGTAGGCCTGAATAGCCAAGGAGCAAAACAGGGGCTGCATTAACAGAAACACAGCCACTAGTAACATAAAACAATTATTCGCCTTTGCTTTGCACTTCCAACAGGGCATTTGGAATACTGCACCCCGTTTTGGGGCTCCAATACAACAAGGACTTTGATAACCTGGAGCAAGTTCTGCGGAGAGTCATTACGATGGTGAAGGGATTGGAAGACTTGACCCTTATAGAGAGGATGAGGGCACAGGGCTTGTTTGAGCTTGGAGAAAGAGTTCAGCAGAACCTAAAAGCAGCCCTCCAGTACCTATAGCAGGGTTACCCAGAAGACAAAGCCAAGTGCATGTTGCATGATGGAAAATCCCCAGAAACTACAAATAAATTGAAACAGAGATTTCAATCAGAAATAGGGAAAAGCTTTTTCATCGGGATAGTCAAGCATTGGAACAGATTGACCAGAAATTTTTGCAGTTCCCATTCTTGGAGTTTTTTATGGCTTAGCTGGTCAAAATCCTTTGCAATGTGATCACGGTGTGCAATGTGACCACCTCACAGGTGATCATGAATTATTTTGCAATTCCAAGACATTTAGAGAGTTTCTTTTCCACTCTGCCTTTAGCTGAAATTACAGACATATCAGCTGTTTCCTTACTTCCTCTTTTGCTTTCTTTTTATGAAAAAATAATTTGGCAAAAGGCCCTAGAAGAGAGGGAGCTAGCCAATCTCTCTACATGCCAGACACTAAACACATGGGCATATGCAGGTAGATGGGAAAACCACACATCAGACCAAAGTCCTTCAGACACCATTACTCACTACAATACAGAGATGTCTTCATCCAACTGTAAGACACTCCAGATTGAGTTCCATCTCTGCAAAAAATTTCCTTTGAGACATTGTTCAGTGGCATTTTCTTTTTCAACATCAAAAACCAAATTATTGTGGCTACTTTTAATTCAAGCTAAACAGCAAACACTTCTTAACTTCTGTGATTTAAAACAACCACAATACTAAAACATATGCTGCAGATTTAAAGATAAAAAAAGAATGTCACAAGACTACTATTTCTCAGCAATAGGCTACTCAATTAGGTCAGAGATTTCTTCCAGTGATTGAAGTTTCACCACGTATTTGTCCAACACGAAGTGTCCCACCTACAGATGGCACCAGAGATCACAGCAAAAGCTCCCGAGGCCGCTCCCTCCCGCACACGCACAGCGCTCGCACGGTTACTGCTCTCGCACAGCGCCGAGATCTTCTTTCAGATTTGTTCGCTTTGCCAGGGACACTTGAGCTCAATATTTAATGCACACAAGAAAAAGGTATGAACCTTTCCAAATTGCATATATACTTGCTTTCAACTAGTTCCTAGTCCTGGAAGTATTAACATTCCTTTCCTGCTTATCACTGTCTTGAATCGCTCTTTTTCTTTTTTTTTTTAGGTTTTTTTTCTCCATCATTATCATTCTGTACTGGAGATTGAAACAAATAAAACTGTTAGATAACGTTCCAGGAAATATAGAGCATGGAAAAGAAAACAGATTACTACGGACAGGAAAGCCTGCAATCTGTGGCTCTAACATTCCCTAGCACACAACCTTTGGGGATTACAAACTCCAGTCTTCGGATTCAGAAGTAGGAAGGCAAAAACAGAACTAGGCTATGTGCCATTAGAAGTCCTCAGGCAACCTAAGCTTGTATACCACTATTCTATGTATATACACAAGCACACATTGCTAAAAAGTCATTCCCCAAGTCAGCTGTGTAGAAAGTTCTTGTAATACAATCCTTAATCTCTTTAGGGGAGCATTATATTCTCCCTCTCAAGCAACTCTCACATATAGCATCAAAGTATCAGCTGGAAGAATACTCATTTGGCCCACAGTAACAGCAGCAAAAAAATATCAGCAAGGAAAAAGGAACAAGGTTGGAATGTATTGCTTTGAATGTGAACAATTTCCAAGCAAGAAAAAAAATCCCATTCTTATCACCTACAGGCTCACCAGCCTTGCAAGCAACAGAATAGAGTTAAAATAACCTCAAGGTGCATCTGGTACGCCAATCTGTCTGTATCTGGTTAATGAACTAACACTGAACCGGACAGCAGCCTTGAAAGTCTGAAGAGTGAGAAATTTTTTTTTTTTTAAAGCTAGCTATGAACAAAATCAGATATACTAAACCCAAGTCTCCCTCAGTCTCTAGTAAATTTCAGCAAACAAAACAAATCATTCGATTAAACACATGCTGTACTGGAATTATTATGCCTTTGATTAAAACCAAATATAAAATAACTTCTAAAAAAAACCCTAAGTAGCTAAAAAAAAGCATTACTGAAACCAAAAATGCATTAAGTTTTACAACATAAAAACAAATTTTCACGTACTACACATAGCAAGTATGTGGAATACAAACTGTCAATACATAAGAATGTCTCCTCTTATTTTTTATTGTATTTTAAAATATTGAGGGAGAGGTATTGCCTTGCAGGTGTATAAAGGAAAAACAGCAGTCACTGAAGAAGAAAGAAAAAGGTCAAGAAAAATGTACAAGATTATGTGTTTATGTAACAATTTTCATATATATTTGAAAGCTAAACAAAGACATTCAGATATACTAGAAAAAAGAAAATGAAACCCAAACCAAACTACCACTTCTCAAAATTGTTCACCTTACAACTTAACATGCAACCAGTATTCTAACTAATGATGTACAAGGTAACATTTACTGTAGGTGACAGACACTGGGAGAGAAGTTTGCTTTCAGTTTCACATGAACTAGGATCAACACCAATATGAGCAACTATGTTTTTAAATACTGGAAATAAATCCACAATCTGACCTTCACATACTGAAGGTCAAACTATCGTGACTTTCACATGATATTGCAGACAAAAATTCTGAAGGAAAACAGGCAGCTTTGTCATAAATGTTCAAATCTGGACCACTTAGAAAAAACCAAAGTAATCCACACCATATCAGGTTCTGTCGGGTAACACTACCATGACCACTAGACTGTACTGGGGAAGCAAGCAGTGCAGCTGAGAACATACACTCACGTCTCTGGTGAGTCTTCAGGCAATTCCTCCTTTCAACATGTTAGTGACCTTGCCACGATAATGTGCCTCTTGTCATCAGTACAGTGTCAAGGATAAGTCCTTGTATTACTAGCAGTCTAATTAGCGCATGAGAATAAAAACTAAAGATGCAACTTTGTAATTAAGTTACACCTTCATGTACAACACAGAAAGATACAGGGACAGCAGGACCCTTGCACAGGACTGGAAACAGTTTCTGGAGAGGGCTGGAAGCGAATAATCACAAAGTCTGGATTTAACACTGCACTATTCCCCCCTTCAGACATCAGTTTCTCCTATAGTGGAAGCACAAAATGTGCTACCATTGCAACAGCATAACACAAATCTCATAGCAGCAAGTATGTGCTTCAAGTCCAAGCAGCTAGAATTAGGACTATGTTTAACAGCAAAATGGTTTGGTAGGGACATGAATCCTCAAGTCCATTACACTGTTCCCACCTGGGATAGGGATAAAAAAACCAAACCAAAACAAAATATTTAAGTCCTTTAAGACCATTACATTCCCTCAAAAGACCTTCATTAAGGTCCCTGTACTATGCTATTCTGGTGCTCAGGAAAATATTTTAAATGCTTTTGTAAGTCCATTTCTACAGCATAAGTCTAGCACATTTTGTATAAGACTAAATATATTATTTTCCTTTTTCACATTCTACAAATACTAGAAATTTCTCTTTCTCAATTAAGTGTTCAATTCTTTCAAGCAGCACCAAACCTTCCCAGCCGTCACTTCTTTCCAAGCTTTAGATCCTCCATATCAACCTCTTCTAAGCACTGAAATTAAACATTTTTTTTGCACCATGGTACCTCAAATTTGACAATACCTCCAGCAAAGCCTTATGCAGACCAAGTAGAACAGAACAGTTTTACACCACACTTAAGTCAATAAGGTGTTCTTTTCATCTATTAACATGACATGGTTGACTCACCTTGAGATTCAAAAATGATCCAGATCTTTTCTGGGAAGCCACTTCTTAACTATTCAACTTCTAGTAGTTCAGCCAAAATGCAGGACATGAATGCCCATTAACTACTTCAACTGCCCAAGGCTTCATTCTAGACACAGCTGGTGAAGCAGCAACATACCATTCTCTTCCCATGTTTAATTTCTAATTTAATCAGGATGTTTTCACTAATAACCCAAACTAGGGTGCATTTTTTGAGAAACTTTAACTGATGTATTATGTCAAAAGATAACCTGTTAAATCATGCTGAAAGTTTTACTGAAGTCAGAATTTATCACATTTATGGTTTCTTCCTACTACAAGAAATATTACCACATTAGAAAGAAACTGTTTGACAAAACTGTCATCAACAACTATGACAGCTATTACTTGCCTCCTTTATCACTTTCAAGCAGCTAACAAAAACTCAGAATCGTTCCCTATACCTGTAAAAGCTAAAGCCTCTTCTCCTGCCTTGCTCCTAATATATTCCCTTTTTAAAAGATAGCATTTGTCCATCTGCAATTTTTGGGAACTTCATCCATCCTCCACAACGAAGGGCAACTGTAATGACTCTCAAATTGCCTCATTAAGTTCTCTGCACGTGCAAACATGAAATACATTAGAACCTGATTATTTCAAAGCACTCTAGTAGACAAAATAAGCCTCTCCTTGCCTACCCTACCGCCTACAGTTCATTTTGCTCCTGCTCCGAAGAGATGCCATTCCCACCATACCTTCAGGAAGGGACATTCCACAGCTCTAAGCCTAAGACTGGGATGATAGCACACAAGTAAATAGCACAGTGGTCTTTCCCATGCCAATTCTCATACAGCCTAGCATTACCCCATTTCCTCCAAAGATGACAATTCATTAAGGTGACTATGATGACAGTGGCCTCCTCTATGTAATTTCAGGTAACTAAGATTCCACAGAGACATACCATTTAAATTTGTAATAATAATCTTGTACAATCAAGATTCAGAAAAACTCAAAGAAAGTAACCTATTCCCACACTGGAAGTTCAAGCAGAATTTTAATTCCTCAATGTTCAATTACTTACAAACCTGAAAAATACAGTATACCTAGGGTGCTCAGCTTTTTCATGTAATAAGATTTCAATGGCTCTTCTTAGCAATATATAGCTCTGGCCCCTGGCTTGGTTGATCTTCCATCTACTGGCCATGTTTTGGTTTCCAAAAGAATACAAGTTTTGGATTTCCTCTATAGTTTCCTTTAAAGCATTCATGATGTATTTCATACTAGCTTCAATATGACAAATTTGAAAAAAGCTACAATAAGCACAAGCACTTTTTTTTAACTGTACAAACTCATTAGCACATCACACATTTATGATCTGCAGCTAAGTGAACCTTCTTACACAATCCCAACAGTCCCTGATAAAGGTTGACTCAGTAAGGCATCCTAACCACTTTATCTTGCTGAGCAGTGCAAGTTCCCAAGCTTCCCCACAGGCTGCAGCACCAGTCCTTTGGCTGATCTCTCCTAGTGCTCCCCCTGAGCTCTATGATCATTTCATAAAAATGGATGAGCACAGCACACCCTTCAATTACTGAGAAATTTGCACACCTTTTCCAGTGCTGTCAGTTTTCAGGGCATGTTTTGAACTAAGTTCACCTCTCTGGGGACAAATAATACATCTGATGAGAAAAAATTCAAGGAACATTTAAAGTTTAAACTTAGTGGGGAGATTTTGCTTTAGTGGAAAATGTATATCAATGTGTCTTTTCCTGCTCAGTTTTCTCACCACTCACTAGTGACAACTGGCTGCATATAGTTTTCAAAAACAAGTCTTTCCAGAACACAATATAAAAGTAGCAGGGAATTTCTTATGAACAGATTGAAAAGGTTACTAATCAGAAAGACACAGCCTCAAATTTCCCAAATTATTAATGAAGTAATGATTCAAGAGTCATGAGTATGGATGAGTATAAGGATACTAAACCTGTCAGCGAGGTTCCAAAATCAAAGCATAAATCCAATTTAATGGTCATTTAATGGAACATTTGACAAATGAGTTTATAAATTTTTGACTAAGCAAAATGCATACATGTTATTAAACATTTCAATAATTAAATCCCCTATGGCTATTGATCTTAATAATGTACATTTTCTTTGAAAATTAATATTTTATAAAATGAAGGAAACTTAAGAGGACAATGTTGAACTAATAGTCTCAAGAAGAAAAACAAAACAGATTTCTATATCATACCTCTACACTTGGGCTAAGGCTGCTCGGCAGTGTTTCTGATGTAACTGTTGTGCTAGGAAGGCTGGAGAAGTCCCAGGTATTCACAGGCTGTATTGGTTCAGATGGCTGAGAGTGATCAATGCATTTTGGATTGTCCAATAAGGTCACTTCATAAAATTCTTGAATATCTAAACGTGAAAAAAATTGCAGTTAGGCTTTATAGTTACTCTAACATTCTGATTTTAACTACATCTCTCTCCTGCAAAACAAATTAGATACAGCTTCATCTGTCATAAGTAAATTCGTAGGTATCACCAAGATCACATGAACCTGCCCTGCTGCACACACAACTCACTCTCTGTGCCCTTATCTCAGAGACTCCATGTCCCCACTCACTCTGAGCTTCTGCCACCAACCCCAGTAGCACAATCTGCAGCAGGAAAGGCAGAAGCATGTGAAATAACTGCAGTGGAATAGTGGACGGGATGGGTGTCTATGTTTCAAGTTCTGGTATACATGATTTCAACTAATGTAGCCTTTGGTTATCTGAAATCTACTGTCCATGGGGCAATGTTAGCAGGTCTGTTCTGTATATGTTTCAATTAAAAAACCACAGAAACAGAAGTATACTGATGAAATCAGCAGGAAAGAGAAGCTGCAAGTCAGGAAAGGGCAGATTGATTAGGATAGGTCATCATCTGCTTTTCCAGTCCAAGTAACAGAAACAAGATGAAACTTAACTATGAATTACAAGTCATACTTGTGAACTAATAAACAGCTTTTTCTGTAACCCTGAAGACTCAGATTTTGGCTGCATTATGTGTTTTGTTGACATCCTATTAACTACATGAAGCACCAATAAAAATAACACAATCTAAAGAAGCACCAAAGATGTTTCTACGAAGTTTTGGTGTATGAAACTTGCTACCACAACTGCAATCACACCCACAAGCACACACATTAAAAAAAAAAAAAATTAAATCAGAAAAGGTATAGGCTAAGGGGAGGGCAGACATATGAAGAAGTTGTCCTATAATTTATTCTTTTATTCAAAGCAAAAATCTGCTAAACAGGAGTTGCAAACCCTTGATTCTTAATTGCACCAACTTCATAGAAGGCAAACATGCAGACACAGTAAGTCCAAGGAAATAGGACCCAGCCATGAGTAAGGAGTCTGATCTGCACAATTTCGTAGCTTTCCAGCAACTGCCCAGAGTCAGTAACAGAGGCACAATAACCAATTCCTCTATAGACTCCCCCCACAAAAGAAAGACCATGCAACTAAGAGTTGCAACTACTGTTGCTGGCATTCCAGTCTTACGTGTTTTTATAGACATTGCACTTCTGCTCTCTACCAGTTCAGAAAACTGAAATTCTCAAATTCCATTTGTATCTTTCCTCTGAGCAAGAATCAAATTCCTACCAACTGCTTACATTAATTTTTAAAGTTATACTTGCTCTTAGCGCTGCTGATTGGAAGAAATCGCAGTGAGGGTTGCAGAAGACGTTAAGTGACCTAGATATACAGGAGCAAAGCAGCCTAAGAGATACAAATTGCCTTTAAATCTATCTTTCACATTAGCTCCCTCAGTTGCAAATTTGTCTTGTAGCTGCATTAACATCAACACATCAATCAAGCACACCCAGTAAAGATTTTTTTTTCCCCCAATAGAGAGTACTTTGTATATTAAAATAGACAGTGGTTTAAGTTGATTCTATAGCTGCAATCCACAGCAACCAAGCCAGGAAGATCACTACATTATTTATGGGAAGGGGTTATTTGTGCAACTGTTTTGCAACAGAAATCTAGGACACCCATTTTCAATTCTGCTACTACTCTTTTAAGTCCCTGCCAGTGGAGGTAGCCATTTATTCATACTGCACAACAACTTGTTTCAGAAAGCACAGTATTTCCCATACATCATCTCCACTTCTCTATGGAGGACACCACAACAGACTTGCTATTGAGAGATGTCAAGACATATGTGCACCACTTAATGAGGGGATTAGTTTCTGTTTATACTGAACTTGCTCCAAATCCACACAGCTTCTAGACACTTGGTGTCTATATGATAATATCTACCTTCTTAAAAAAAAAAACAAAGTTTCCATTTTTACTATTCAGAATGCAAACATTAAGTACATACAAGTATAGGCAAGCTTTCTGTGAACCCTGAACACATTAGGTCCACAAGGAATCAATGCTGACGTTTACATTTTTTTGAAGTCAGAAACTCAGGTCATATTAACTTAAACCTAAAAAAATTATTATTCTGGTCTACTGCTATATATCAGCTCACAAAAATATTTCATCACATCAACACACTTGAATATCTACTGAATACATGCTAATGACATGCATTAGTATATAAAAAGTTCTAAAATTTTCCTAATTATTGCAAAAAGCAGGTAGTAAAATACTAAGTTTTAGTTGCATTTATGGTCAGACTCCCTCTTCAAGCTAGGATGCGCTATTTTTATGTTACAGCACTTTTCTCCCATATTAATTTCAAGACAGATTGTTTCTCAAACTAAGTTACAGAAAACTGATTCAAACCAGGTATCACACAACAGTAAAAGAAAACACAGATGGGGAGCATTTCGAACTAGAGGGGGAACATTAAAAGAACAGCTGAAACATGAAAAATAGGAACACAGTATTAGGAATCCAGAGTGACAAAAAGTGATGAATGATAGGCACACAGAAAACTATCCTGGAATTTGGTCTGCTTACAAGTAAAACCACATTAAGTAGCCAAATCAGAAATATGTTTGATTGCAGCAAGAATAAAAGCCTATACAAAGCAACTGACAGACCACCTTATGAGGACTCTTATGAAAAAGAAAATTATATTTCTTAGCCTATTGGTAGTGTGAAAAGCTAAGCAGTGGTGACAAACTGAGTTTTTTCATTCTGAAAGCAATTAGATGGCATATTGTTCAGCCCCTTCTCATATTCTCCACTCATCTTAGTTTTGTTCTTAGAACAGGCTTGTTCACCAGTAACATGATACACCAGAAGCTAAAGCTGCTCACTCTTGAAGCAAACAAGAAAGAGTTTTTGCCAAATACAAACTGAAACCCCAATCAACTTTACAAGGGAGATCCAGCTTCACTAAAAACCACAACACAGTAATTAAATGAACAGCAGAACTGTGGAAGCAAACAAATTCTTTTATTTCCTGAAGTATATTTGAGGACACTTCAAGAGACTACATCAATTCTGTCTAAAGAATCTGCCTCTGAGGACACAGATTCCAACCAGCAACATGACACCATTCCTTCAGATCAATTTCTTCCCTGCTCCTTAGAAATCAAACATAAGGCCTTTGCTTGCCATTTGTACAGGTATGCGCAGTGTCTGCTACTTTTTGCTATATATTCAACAGACAGTACACTTGTAATCAGGATAATTCAGATCAGTGCATGCTCTAAAAATCTCATTGACAAGCCAAGCTCTCCACATATACCTTTCCTACAGAAAGGAATATTTAATTTTAGTATAGTCAGTTAGTAAAATTAAGCTGAGCAGAATTATTCTCTGTATCCACTAACACATGAACTTTTTGATAACTGTAACTTTGCGAGTGAAAGACGGGATACCTATGACAGCATTTTCTTAAAGGAATGGTGTAACCCTATACACAAGCTGTTGGCATTGCTCACAATTGCCATGGGCCTTGTGTTAAGTGAATAACCAGGCCTCTGCACTTGTCCTGGCCTGCCCAGAGCTTTGTTTTAGCTTGTCCAGCTCTACCATCAATTTCTAAAGACCAAGTGACTCATCTAAATTGCAGGGCTTTTATTTCATACAACTGTGTGAGCTAACACCTATTTTTGTAAATATTTTTATATATAATACATATCTGCTACATATATTCCATAAATAGTATACATAAACATATGAAACCATACATGTGAAACCATTCAGTGCTACAACACACAATTGTCCAAAGCTAACTAAAAGCTGTACCTAAATACAAGTAAATGCACACACACAATGTACAAATCTACATTTGTGTGTGTAATACCTAATACATACCAATAACAAGTGGTTATTCTGTAGGGAATGAATTACCTACGACTCCAGAACAAAAGCTGCATTTTTCGTAGGTAAAGGCACACCAAAGGCACACCAAAGGCACAGCATGACAGCAGAAACAGACACAGGATGGTATCAGAGGCCTCAAGTCTACAAATAACTCAGCAACTGCTAATTACTGGTCAAAGGAAGCCAACCCTGAGAACTAGGAAAAAAAAGTTTGGGGAATAACAGAACAAAGAACATCCAGCATATATAAAATGCACAGTATGTACAAGAAATTCAAATGTAACTGGAAAGTAAAAAAGCAAGAGTGAAGGATGGAGTATGTCAGCAAACAGTAATAACCTCAACAAAACACAACACTGAGAAGGAAAAAAACAGTCAGTGCTGCACATCTCCATGGGAAAGATTCCCTTTACCACTCAGTGTCCCATTCCCTGTTTTTTCCTGACCATATTAAAATATGTTCTGGTTTTCTAACAAGTGTCAAGCAACTCACTGTAATTTTTTTACATGATGTTGGTTTCAGACTTCTGATATTGCACCTTTGCATTATGGTATAGAGGGAAACAAATGTCATTAGCATTTACTATTTATCTACCTGAAACAAGGTTGTAGTTGAGGTGCATGTCAGTCTCAAGCTAACAAGAAATAGGACAAGAGGAAATGACCTAAAGTTGTACAAAGGGAGGTTTAGACTCAAAATTAGGAAAAATTTCTTCTTTGAAAGGGTTGTCAAGCATTGCAACATGCTCTCCAGGGGAATGGTCGAGTCTCTTCTTTGATTTAAAAGACTTGTAGATGTGGTGCTTAGGGATATGGTTTAGTGGTGGACTTGGCAGTGCCAAGCTAATGATTGGAGTCAATGATCTTACAGGTCCTTTGCAACTTAAATAATTCTACAGATTTTTTTTTTAATTGGAAGCATTCCTCTGATGATCACAGTAACCTACTGTTTTCAGGCTTTGCATTTTTACACTTTAAGCATCTCGACCATTTTTGGGTTATAGATGGTTTTTCTTAAATAAATGCCAGGAAATTCCACACAAGCTTAGCATTTCATGAACTAAAACACATATTTACTACAACAAACTGCACTGGACACTGTCCATGTAAACCAGTGAACTGTTGCCCTTACATCATGCATACACAAAGCTGTAAACTGTTACCACAAAATATGTGAATCTAACAATTACATCTGTATATGCTATACTAATTGTATCTTCATCTGAAGGTTTTCAGTTTTAATGTAGTGAACAGCTTTGCACGAGTATGAATTAATTTAGGAAGCTCATGTTTCTTTTCTGTTTGTTCATTTTTAATAAAGTCTGAAGTCATGTTTTGCATTCTAAAATGCAAAGGGGAAAAGTTTGCCTGCTGGCAATTCTGTGTCTAACGCAGCCCAGATTATTTACTGCCTTTGCCCCAAGGCACAGTGATTGTTCATGTTCAATTTGATGTCACCAGGACCCCCACATCATTTTCTGCAGCACTGCTTTCCAGCTGGGTGACACACAGTATATACTGGTAGGTAGGAATTGCTCCCTCCCCAGGTTCTGGACTACATTTCTACTTGTTGAACTTCATGAGGTTCCTGTCAGCCCATTTCCTCAGCTTGTCGAGGTCCTTCTGCACAGCAGCATAACCAGGATTTACATGCTTCAGCTATGTAGTTAATCCTGCACTGACATCAACAGGTGTTCCCTTCTGATAGAACTTCAACAGCAGAAAAAAACAATTTCAGCCGGAGTCAGCAAGTCAGCAAACCACTAGATACCTTTGCATCAACATACAGACTTTACCACACAAAGCCTTCCAATACCAGCTTTGTTCAGGAGAACCTCTTAGAGCCACCATCCTCCCTCAGGCTTGCAAGCAACCAAGAAGCTTATTAATTCCTTCAGAAATTGACTTATTTCAGTTTAGTATTTCACTTGAAGATTCATCCATGCGAGCAATTTCTTTGTCATCTCTCATTGGTCTGCCTCTTCTCAGACATTTGTTCATCTAAATAGGGCAGATGCAAATGCCTGGTTTTGTTTATGATGTTACCCATATTTGAAAAAACAGGTTTGTTATGAATTTGACTACCTGTATGTCATCCAGGAAGAGGTGCCATCCCATTATAAGTTAAGTAATTCTCTAAATCAAGGAGGGGAGGGAAAGACATCTTTATTTCTTAGGGCTTCCTGCCAAAGCACCCAAAGCATTTAAAACTTAAGTCTTAAAACTACTAGAAAGGAAAACAAAGGTCACCATGCTATTTCAGTTCAGAGCAATTTGAGATGTATGGTATCTGCCAAATTCTTAACAGCCCAACATGACGAATGTATAGACAAAACATAGTCATGATCACTGTCAGAACAGGCAGAGGAGTCTGCCAACACCACAGACTTTCATTCTTCAGTCGTAAAGCAACTCCTATTAATTCCAAGGAAGGCTCAATCGTGCATGGTTGCTTCACCTGCTATATCAAGCTAAGAATATCCATTTAACACAAGTGAACCACAACTTGAAAAGTGCACGATTAGTGATCAACAAAAAAATACAAACACCAAGAAAAGCTTCACGTTCACTTACGAAGCCAGTGACCAGAGTCAAGTAAGTATTCTCTCTGTGTATACACTGGTTGCGTTGTCATGGTGTGTGTGTCTGGTCAAAAATAAATGTATGTATTCATACCACAGGAAGTGGAAACCAGACTCATCACAACCCCTGCAAAGCCCTTTCCAGGGTTGGTTGTTTTCAGCTCTATTTCTTTTTTAAAACTGCTGTGCACAATCAAGACTTCTTAAAAATTTAAGGAGCAACTTGTGCAACTTTCTCACCAGACACATTCTGTTCTACAAGATCGTTTGCCACAGGCTGCAGCATCCAGCTACTGATCCTCAGCTCTTCCACTTGTTTCAGTAACTGTGTCCTACCCTTTGAACATCCTTTCTGCACACGTCTTTGCTTTACTCAAGTTCCAGATGTTACTTTCCACTTTTCACTTCCAGTTCTCATTAACTGGTGCTTAACTGAAGCTGCCCTCATCTAACTTCAGATTTAATTGTTTGCTTTTATTCCTCTAGCTGCTTTTTCTACTCAGACAAATTCAACTCCTTGCCAGCCTGACCACTTACACTTTCCAAACTATTTATTCATAATTTCTTCTTTGCTTACTAATCCCTCCTTCACCATATCTTCACAGAAACACAGAATCAATTAGTTGGTAAAGGCCTCTGAGATTGAGTCCAACCTATGACCTTACAACACCATGTCAACTAGACTAAGAGCCATGTCCAGTCTTTCTTTAAAAAGTCCTTATGTTGCCTCTTTCTAATTTTCCTTCAGAAACCCACAGGGTCCTCTCTTATGTTCAGAATTAAGGTAGGAAAAACTGTCAGCACACAGACAAAAACTGACTAAATAATCTTCTGCTGTCCAAACATTTTGACTTAATATCACCACATGCAAACCTAGTCATCAGCCTAAGCCTAAAAAAAACAAACCAAAAAGAACCCAAAAAACACACAACCCCCCCAAACAAACAACAAATACCCAAACTAAAAATGGACTCCCAGTTAGCCCCCCTTTCCAAGTATCTCAACACCAGTTGTAAACCAGTAGTCAGAACAACAATGTACTTTTTTTTCTTAAAGGAATATATTTACTACTGTCTTCAGTGGCAAAGAAAACCTTATTCTTAAGTCTTATTTGTAGTATGTTCCCTAAATAGTGTCAGTACAGGACTGATGAGGTTTCTTACCAGACAAATGCATTCAAAACATCAAACCAGTTTTGGGATGAGTTCACTCAACCCTCCAACTTGAGCTTTCATACAGGTGCATAGCTCTGCTTAGTTGAAAGAGCACTAGCACTGGTTTGTTCCACCTCCAGAAAGCTCAGGCTCCAAGGCAATTATGTGACATCGGTGGCAACACAAGGCTGGGTGTGTCACAGAGTAGCATCTCCTCCAGCGCCAACACTTGTATGTTTCCTGCAGTCACATTTTAACACGGGTTTCTGAAAACCACTTAAATTTGCAATGCTTTTCCAATTTGCCCACAAGTTCTCCTTGCAGCACCTCTGTCTTAGGCTGACATTTTAATTTCAAGCCAAAATAAGTCAGCTTTTTTGAGGGCATGACTGGGAAGATACTTGTAGATTACAGGATTCCTATAAAAGCATTACCAAAGAGCTCTAGAGCCTCCCCTAACTTGGAGAAGGAACATGAAAGCTAAGGAGGTTATTCTACTGTCAGCCCTACACCTTCTGCAGTCTCTTAACAATCTTGCAAATTTGGCCTAGTTATAATTCAGGAAGCCATCTGTGCAAGGAGACTACTAGTCAGCTGCTAGAGTTCAGTTTCTTTGAAGATTCATTCCTCCTGCACCAAAACAAGCACCATCCCTCAAAATACAGGCAAACCAGCTGCACAGCTGAACAAGATGTTCTGCCCTTGCTGCTGGGACCACCATGGAAGCAGGACTCAGATTAGGACAAATATCCTCTCTCATGCTTTCCCCCTTCCTCTACACTGTACCCAGCACTGAGGCAAATGTTGAGGGAGATTAGGAGCAAATTCAGGAACACACAAGCATTGGAAGAGATAGACAGAACAACTAGGGAAAAGAGGTGAAAGAACACAGGGAATGAAGTGAAGCAATGACAGGAGAGGAGGTAAACTTTCCCAGAACCTGGAAACTATATNCCCCTAACTTGGAGAAGGAACATGAAAGCTAAGGAGGTTATTCTACTGTCAGCCCTACACCTTCTGCAGTCTCTTAACAATCTTGCAAATTTGGCCTAGTTATAATTCAGGAAGCCATCTGTGCAAGGAGACTACTAGTCAGCTGCTAGAGTTCAGTTTCTTTGAAGATTCATTCCTCCTGCACCAAAACAAGCACCATCCCTCAAAATACAGGCAAACCAGCTGCACAGCTGAACAAGATGTTCTGCCCTTGCTGCTGGGACCACCATGGAAGCAGGACTCAGATTAGGACAAATATCCTCTCTCATGCTTTCCCCCTTCCTCTACACTGTACCCAGCACTGAGGCAAATGTTGAGGGAGATTAGGAGCAAATTCAGGAACACACAAGCATTGGAAGAGATAGACAGAACAACTAGGGAAAAGAGGTGAAAGAACACAGGGAATGAAGTGAAGCAATGACAGGAGAGGAGGTAAACTTTCCCAGAACCTGGAAACTATATCAATTATTCAAAACTTCGACCGTCTTTTTACCCCCTGGATGAACAGCAGATTTACTGACAAAATTTTTTTGTCAGCAGACCCTTTCAATGGTAACCCTAGGAAGAGAATACTGCAATTGATATTTTCTACAGTGCAGCTATTCAACACTGAATACACAGTCAGTGAAATACCACAAGGATAAACTTTTGCCACAATACTATTTATCTGCATACCAGTAGCTACTCAACTTACTACTTACTTGCTATTTTAGGCTACCAAAAGCAGCACCTAATCCCAAAAATTCAATACATTGCCATGTCATACATACACACACGTAATACAGGATTGAAAACACTTTAAAAAGCAAGCAAACCATCAAACTGCACTACATACATACAAAATAGTAAATAATTCTTTAAAAAGCAGGAGCAATAAAACAATTTCACTTATTATTAGGTTTCTTGAAGAGGAAGACATGAAGTTCTTCCAAAGACTGGGACGTTCGGACAAACTGCACAGCAGAAACAATGACTGAGTTACTACTCCAATCACCTGGACACCAACTAAAATGTTCATCCTCCATATGGATGAAAACACAAACCTAAGTCAAATTTCTCTGAAACTGACCACCTTTTACTTCAGTTTCAAAGGAGACCACAGCAAGCATAACCATAATACATCCTTAGCAAACTTGTCCAAAAAGTAAATAAACACCTCAAAGTTGCAAGGATTATACTGCATGGATGTTTCAGCCTCAAATATGAGCAAAGATGTTGCATTACAGAAGCTGCAATCTGAGGAAAAAGTCACAAAAATGAAGCAAGATTGCAATGCGAAAATAACCTATTTAGCACCTGCAACAATTTCAGTACTATCCAATGTTACGGAAGATCCAAGTCTCCCTAAACCTTCCTCTAATAAAAACATAGTAATCATAAACTCCAACAATATTCACTGACTATCTAATGAGATCCTCAACTTATTGTCAAGAATTTCTGGATTCTTAATGTAAATATTATTCAACTGAGTCTGAGAGAACTTGCACTAAACCCTCTGTAACCTTTGAAAATGGGAAGGCCCAAGCTGATTTGCAGAATTAACTGTGTCATCATGGTGTATGCTCTATTAACTATGTTGCTGAAATAAAAGCTGATCCTGATGTTTCCCCAAGAGGAAGTACTTTTGGTTTCAGTTCAGAGCAGCTTGCGCTTTAACTGTGTTTGATTTCAAGCTAACCAGCAAGTGTAGGAAATATTCCCAAGGTGGCTTAGTGAGAAGAAGTGAGAAGAGCAAGTCTCCAGAGCCACCGCACACAGCTCAGAGCTGAGGCCACACACCAGGTAGCAGGAAAGTAGTTAGTCCACTCCAAAGTGTACCAATGTGGACTGAGTTGAGATATCTGCGGAGTTTTATATTCCTAGAATTTTCAGTCCCAATCACATTGTTGAGAAACCTGAACAAAGAACATTACTTTATGCAATAATCAAATTTTTTTTCAAAGTTTTCAGGGACATGACTTCCTTTTCTGTGTGTAAAAAGGTATTAACAGCATTTGTAACATGTTCTGTTCAATTAATAAACCTCATGAATCCAAACTATTGTTAAAAATACCTTCATGTTTATCAGGAGGAAGTTGTTCTTTGGCTTAGTAAGGGTTACTGAAATGACTACATTTTTTAATTTAAAATTTCCTACACTGGATGTTTAGTGCTAGGAAGAAAGGGTGCAGAAGCACATTTCTCAAGGCAGATTTTCATGCAAAAGAACTCCAAGTGAAACAAATGAGATTGCTTACACGTATGAAATTCAACACATTGAACCTTCCCTAGTCAGATTTGCCATTTTATACTAAAAAGCCTGTATATCCATAGCTACAAAATTAAATACATATATATATAGTTGTCAGGAAAATGAATATTTTTAAAGTAGCAAACTACCTCATGTTTCTAGATATAGCTATAATATTTTTAATTTTAGAAGTCTATTTTAATATGGTCAACAACAGCATGATACCCATTAAAAATAGATGTCATTAAAGAAAAATATTCTGTGTGTAAACTGCTTCATATTTCTCTCAGAAGTGTTACTTCTGCATACAAGTGTTTTTCTTCCTGTATTTTCAAAAAGATAAATATATCTGTACCTTTTCAAGAACCTGTAGCTTCTCAAAAAGTAAAAGAGTGCCTAAGCTAGAAACAGAACTCACCTGCAGAATTATTACCATGCTATTTGAAGATAAATATCAAATACTTTACCAAAGTGAAATTAAGTCTATTCCATAGTTCTGTATGTGGATATTTTCCTTTGGTGTCTTAATAAACTGACTCACCTTACCAACGATCAGAATAACAGTAACAAGCCATTTTAACTGGAAACAAGAAATCACAAGCTAGAAAACATACCACACACATTTGAGCTTGTACAAAAGAAAATTTACTTTGAACTGACACTATTCTCAAGTTGATTTTAATTACAGGCCCTTCGTATTCATTTAATTAAAGCACTAGATATTATTACACATAGCTGGTTGAAGCAATGGAAAATACCACATTACAGAAGACAGAAAATATAAAAATGGGCTTTTTCACAGACTCTTTTAAGGAGGTCACATTCAGTTACCACTTTCGTTAGGAATTCAAAGTACTTACAGTTACCTCACTTAAAATGTAACACTGTTGCAAAGCCGATCTTGTGACACGGGCTGTTCACACTGACTAGTTACTGGTCTAATTCAAATCATTTCAAGCTATAATTCAAGAAACAAGGTCAAGCTTGTAGATTGCTGAACTAAAATTTTATTGATAGAACTAAAAGGAGAGGACAACATAAAATAGGCTCAAATGAGAAAAGTAATACTATTTATTCTTCAGCATCCAAATGGAAACTACCAAAAAAAACTCTTTAATTTCTAAAACATCTTTAGTTTCTAAAATCCTTAAATATCTAAAAACATGGCACACTGTTAAAATCTGTAGTTTTCAGGAATATTTAATTTCCCCCATTATAAACCCAAAGATGTATTTCTGTGCATAATGCCAATTATTGCTTGAAAGAACAGTATTTGACTGCCAAGTCAAAAATTATACTAAAAAAGATACACGAAGTTGACAGCAGATCCTGACTACAACCTTCACAAACCTACTTACCAGGGACAGGCAGGTCTTGGATACAGCACAGTAACTTGGCAGAAAATGCAGAAAATAAATGGATGGAGCCTGATGGGGATTTTTTTAGTATTGTTTTATTAAAAAAAACACCAAAACCACCAGAACCTAAAAGAAGCACACTTTCTGGAAGAAGTATCTATAAGTGAAATAACTTGGTATAGTTGAGCCTGAAACTTGCTGTCAGAACAGCACTGGCTATTTCAGTTGGGAACACATCACAACTTCTATAAAAGACACACTTAAAATTCAGCCATAAAGCAATGAGTAACAGAGTATTCCAGGTAAGTCTAACCCAGAGCACAACTAAATACTTCATCCAGCCTGCTGTTCCATCTTCATGGAAACAAGACAAGAAGGAGCAGGCTCAAGGTCTTCCCAGAAACTGCAGCCATCCTCCAGATCACATCATTTCCAGGGGATCTCCCCACTCTGCCCCCATCATGCAATGATCATATCATAAAAAAGGGTGCTTCCAGGAGAACAATAGCCCAGAGCAGCCTGCCAGGAACAAGAACTCCCCTGACATATTTCCACAGAAAGGAGCAGCTTAAAGAAGAAAGATCCAAGTTGACAGCATAAATTGCTTGGAAAGTACCAGCTGTCTGTCAGATGGTTTGGGAACATATGTATGCAATCTAATAAACAATCATAGAGGGGCCCAGGAAATGCAAAATTAGTGCAACATGCCCAAGAAGCACTTACTGTGCAGGCACAGATGAACTAAATTCTACAAGAACTCAACTCTTATGGTTGCAATGTACAGCTTCTTACAAGTGCAGAAAACAGGCCACATAGGCCACCCAGGCAACAACACATTCCTGTTTTCTGCTCTTGCAGAACAAAGCCAGCAGACATGAGGCTGCCTTCTCTTTCAAGTTTACTACTACTAGGTGAGAGTTATAAACAATGAAGACCCATAAGTGGGTATGAGAAGAAACTACATCTTGCAGGTTAGAATATCAAAGGCCAATAGATTAGTATCTTATTCAATGAAGGGGAGAAAACAGTACTGCATGGACCTTCAAAAGCTACCCAAAAAAAAGTCCACAGATATACACACACCCAGAACAAGAAAAATAGTAGTCAACATTGAAATTTGGTGGGTGAAAATAAAAAGTGCAGCTGCTGTACATTAAACATCTGACACAAGACTTCAACATTCTGATCTGCCAATGAGTGAATCCTGTTCACACATGTCCCACAAAGATTTTGTCTAGCCCTTCATCATGAGCAACAACTGTGTATTGAAGAGAAATGCAGACTTCCTATAACAAAAAGATTCTTAAAACTGACCTATTTTCAAAACTACTCTTCATGAACTTACATGATAAGAAAAAAACCCAGCACAATTACTGTCTTCTGAAAACCTACACAAGATGAAATAAATGCTCCAGAAGAAAACATTTCACAATGCAGCAAAGCATGTTTACGTTTTGCCTGCCCCTGTGTTTTCAGCACAACACCGATTAGAAGAAGCTGCAGCACTCTGAAGGAAGATATGCACCGCTAGGACAGTAACCACATAGTAAGCCAGGTAACAAATATAGCTACAATGTTTCTCATTAGTACAACTCAGACACTGGTTACTGTTAAAAGGGTGCAGAACAAGTATTATTCTTAGGTGTAAACCAACATTAGTTGTAATAAAGATAGTGACAATCAATCAAGAAGTCACTTCTCACTGTCTCCCTGCAGAAGTTTCCAAATAAAGACAGGATTCTGCAAGTTCTATTTATGCTCAATTTTTTTTTTCCAAATAGACAGGCAGGAAATTCAAAATTACACGTGAGTGCTTCTAAACTTATGGGAACATTTTAAGTCAAGCATTGTAAGTACTGTAAATGGAGAATTAGTAGTGCTTTCACTACACTTTAATATGCAACAAAAGAGATCACTGTAGTACTCCCTGAAGCATTAGAGGTTTCTTCTCATTTACTTTAAGTTAAATTTGCACTTCAGTTATACACTTTGTGACGTTTTTAAGAGACTCTTCAGCAGGAATTGCCTGATTCCTTAGATTGAAAACATTTCAATTCATTCACTCACCTGTTACATACAGACCAAAAAAAAAAGAAAAAACCCTACCCTCCTTAGAAATTTATCAGGTAAACAAAGATGCATGGAAAAACAACCTAAAGAAATCTAGGATAACATGTCACATAATTTAAAACTGTACCACAGTTTTAAGCAGTT
This sequence comes from Atrichornis clamosus, assembly GCA_013400975.1. Classification (NCBI taxonomy): domain Eukaryota; kingdom Metazoa; phylum Chordata; class Aves; order Passeriformes; family Menuridae; genus Atrichornis; species Atrichornis clamosus. The sequence continues at coordinate 582 of WBMZ01000621.1, read as the reverse complement.
TGGACGAGTTAAAAGCCTCAAACGAAGAAAATAAATGTAACAAGTGAACTGTTGATCTGTAACAACACGTGTGTTACTACGCAAAACAAAAACACAATGCCAAGAAGCACATGGCTTCTAACTAAAGGGCAAAATACTTTTTGCTCTTAACACCACAAGTGACAACATCAGCACGAACCGACCGGCTTGCGCACAAACTGAAAGAAGTTAACCTTTTTACCTATCAACGCCTGGAAAAGGTTACTTTGGAAGATGCTGATGACACGCTCGATGGAGTTCCGCAGCTGCCGGTCCTCCGCCTGGCTCAGCTTGGAGCGGTATTCCTCCAGGAGGCGCAGGGCTCGCTGGGTATCTGCAAGCGGAGACCAGACACACCGCTGACCGGGGCGCACCGGGCAGGAGCACCGGGGATGCAACAAGCCCCCGCGGCCGGGACCGCCCCAGTCCGGCGCGGCAGCTCCTTTGTTCGCAGCCGGGAGAGCGCGGGCGGGACGCTGCCCTCGGCGGGTTCGCACCGCTCGCAGCCCGGCGGCTCCCGCCAGCCGCACCCCCCCCCCGCGCCCGTCCCGCCGCGGCAGCAGC